>JAHTLZ010000021.1:7127540-7143896 GCA_023846285.1 Phrynocephalus versicolor
CTGATATGTTATGAACTGTTTGTTTCATGGGTTGCTGTGGGGGGGGGCTTCTGGCGTTTTTCCAGTTTGTGGAGTTTGTTGGTGTGTGTGTCTGTCTTGTGGGAGGTCTCTGTTTCAGCTCTCCAGGCGGCGAGTTGCCGCCTGGAGAGCAACAGAGCAACAGAGCAAGCAAACCACACCCCCCCAGCAGTATTTATAGAAGGACTTCAACCGAGATCACGCTTTGCTTCAAGAAGAAAGAAGCCAGAACACCAGCCTGAAGATGACGAGTGAGACCTCGTCGAAACGTCGCCAAAACAACCAGATTTCTACATGGGAAGAAACCCGAATCCACCCTAACATGCATACCTATACCCGTGAAAATCTACGAAAACATATATATATATATATGTATGTATGTATGTATGTATGTATGTACTCAAAAATAGCTATTGCAGCCATGTATCAGCACCCGAATTGCAGGCTAGATTCTTTGGACTTTTCCCTGTAAGCCCTTGAAATTTTGAGAGGTTTGGGTTTCAGGGGGCTGAGCTATTAAAATCTAAAGGGGTCCTGCTAGAAAAAACTCATTCTAATTGAGTTGGGAAGGTGTTAATTGCTCACCCACGGGGGTGTATTATTGGCTTCCAATTCAATTAGAAATGATATTTTCCTAGGGGGACCTCCTTTGAAGTTTAATATCTCAGCCACATGAACGCCAAACTTCTCCAAATTTCAGGGGCTTGCAGGGAAGAGCTTATGGAAGCTCCCTAACCCCTGCCATTTTGGTTTCTCTAGAATGAATTGTTTTATTCCTAGAGGGGGGAAATATCATTTTGTTTCATGTTGTAATGAAATGTGTTCTACCATATCGTTTCATTACATACCCAAAAGATGAAACAGCATTTTTTTTTGTTTTGTGCTCATCTCTCCTCATTATACACTGACTATCTGTAGATCTCAAAGTCTCAGATGTGTGCTCTTGATTCAAATTATGAATGCTCTTTTGGATGGAATTTGAATTATCAATATCATACTTTTTATAAATGATGTAATGCCAAGGGGTTTATGCATATTAAGGTTGATTTAGATAAACCACTTTCTGCTGTAATTACTAAAAATCTAGGTCAGGTGAGGTAAACTCTATAGGTTATGATCAGAAAGTAGCTTGAAAAATGTGCCAGATTTGTGGACACATAGGGGAAAAAAGATAATTTGCCCACCCAGCCCAGAATAAAGAGTCAAGAAACGTTTGTGAGATTAAAATTGGGCCACAGTTTATTGAATAAAATCCAATCTATTTTACTGCTGATCACCCCCGTAGCAAGGAGGTCTGAAGAAGTACAAGTGGATTAATTATTTATACCTGAATATTATTAGCAGGATGCTGTCCACTTGTTCAGCACCTTCCCAAATTTTGCAGCCTGGGCAGCCCCATCTATTACTCTTGGGTCTGTATTATTCATAAACCTGCTATACTATTCCTAATTTACTAATCCATTCCTAATTAGCATTGAGGGCTGCCAGTCTAGCAGATCTTTTTTCTTACCAACTTTAGCCTGATCTCAATTTTTCACTTGTACTGCCTGCCAATTGTAACTGTAATTATCAAGAATCCCAAGACCTAAAAGAGAATGAGATGGGTGAAAAGACACTGCAGATCTAGGCTAATCTGAGTGACAGTCAAAAATCCCCATCCAGCTCTTAACGCAACCAGCTACTCACATTCTCCTCATAGAGTGGGAGGGCGGGAAGATGGCCAAATTTGAGAGAGGCTCTGCACCATGTATTGCTCCTTTAAATAATCTCTGGCCCTAGCCAGCCTTCCAGGTGACCAATTACAAACATGCTTGGCTCTGAATGCTCAGGTAAATGCAGGTAAAGTGCCTCCCTGGCAATTTGGCCATTAGGAGCCTCCATTGTGCTGGTATTAATGTAAGAAAGGTATGAAGCAGCTTATGTATAGGAGTTTAAACTTCAAGATATCCAGTGTGATGTAGTGGACAGAATGATAAACCTGGACTCTGGATCCCTGGGTTCAAATACCCACTCGGCCATGGAAACTCACTGGGGATGTGGAACTGGTAAAGATACTCCTACATTTCACTAACCCTGAAAACTCTATTAGGGTTTCTCTAAGTTGGTTCAGACTAGAGGGCACATAACAACAGACCTCAATCACTGACTTCCATTAATATGACATGTGTTGTCTGCTTGTTCCATTTTCTCCTCATAGTTTTCTCTAGGTTTAAAGTTCCTTTTGTTCATTTTCTTTCAATGGAGATCAGGGGAAGAAACATGAAGGGTACTGTGGATATATGCATATAACATTTGTATAACTTTTGTTACAAATGTGAAATTTTTTTGGTCATTTTTATATGTGCAGATTATAAAGTCTTTTCCTAGGCATATTCAGAATTATTATATATTTTACCTATATTTACAGTAAAAACATAAAGGACACACAGCACAACCACCATAATATTTTTGGATATTTTTGTTTGGTTGGTTGGTTAGTTTTTTGTTTCAGTTTTTGGGTTTTTTTACAAAATGGAGGAATGATCTCACAGAAATAGATGAGGTGGTGATGAGGTGGTGATGAGGTGGTGATGAGGTGGTGATGTGGTGGTGTGTGTGATGACATGGCTAGTCTCACACCTACCATGCATTCAACATGAAACCAGCACCTCACCAATGAGCTTTCACAGCTTCATATATGTGCATGCTACAAAGAAATTAGATTCTAGATAATGTTGCAGATCATTTCCTCTGGAAAAACAGCCTTTTATTTTTGTTCATTTCTTTAATGGGCAAGACAGGGGAGGTTCCAATATAATGAATATGTAAGGGGCATTTCACCTCCATCATACAGAATATTTTATATGCTGCACTATATAGTCTTGAGGGGATGCCAAAGAAGAGCATTTTGAAGATAATGGGAAGACCACAGGAGGCCATTTTGGATCTAATGATACAGAGGTCCACAGGTGTGGAACTGGTAAAGTTCCTCATACATTTCACTTACCTTGAAAACCATATTGATCTCTGGAGGCCATTGTGGATCTATTGGCACAGATTCTCCCATGCTGTCAAGAGCCACAATAAGCTGTAAGGTGCTCAAGAAATTCCTGTCCTCCATGTTCCTCTTTTAGAGTATCAAGTTTATTTTCAGCATATGCCATGCATTTCCATACATCAACTAGCACAAGGTCCTCTGCAACATTATTCCACCCACCCTCTAAAACAGCTTGCAGATAGGGAGCAAGGTGCATATTGGTCATTTCTCCAAATGCCACCTCAGCTTCATCCCACATTGAGCAAAAAAAGTCCAAAGGGATTCTAGGTAAGACTGCATGTGCTTACAATATCCCCTCCTGTAGCTGAGATCTCTCCCATCCCCAACCTGATATGAAGTTCTCACCATAATGAGTTCTTTATGAATGATTCTAAATGCAGTCAGTCATAAGACTCTCCCTTCACGCCTTTCTTGTTAATGTAGGGTGTTTGGGGTGGAGCAACACTTCCAGGGAAATTGGAGAAGGTTTAGGATGAGAGCCCCAAATCCCCTTCCAAGGTCATCTAAATCAGAAATGAAAATCATCCCACCTCCCTATCTGATTGGCCAGTGCCAGAGAGAAGGAAAGATGACACTGGAGGCTGAAGGGATTGGCTGAATTTGTTCCGGTGCTTTGGACTGGTTCCGAGCGCCATCTGGGCTCCTGCATTTCATTTAGGAACTGGCCTACCTCTGAAACAAAATGGTCATGCCTAGTTCTAATATAAACATCAAACATCTTTAGTGTTTTTAAAACATTTTTTTCCTCCAGGTTGTAAATCTGGATTCTTCTGGACACCAAGATAGCCCAACAGGCATGTAAAGCCTACAACTGAGTGGCCTTCATTAATGCCCAAATCAATAGCAACTCATCAATTTGCATCTGATCTTTGGAAAATGTTTTTGTTATACCAGCAACAGATTTTGTTGCTTCCCCATGACCTAGTTAGAAAACAGCTGTCTGACTGGAGGCTTGTATAGTTCTAAAGCAGTGGCGGAAATCCTGTTGCTTATGGCACTTAAGCCACAATTCCAGAAAGCCCCTTTGAGCCAGTGGAACTTTATGGAAAAGTTAACTCATTACCTCTTCACTGTCTCGGTGGGCCTTCTTCAGGACTATATTCTATGCTAATCAACAGGATATCAGTCACTGTTATTATATTCTAAAAGCCTTCAAAATTGTCCTGTGTGTATTTATGTGAACTAGGAGTTGCTGGGTGCTCATGACTGGATTACATCAGTGTTTCAGATCTTTTGTTAATTATGCCTCAACAGCATTGATACCTGTCAGTATTCCTTATCCCATAACATTTTCTGTTCTGTCCCGAAACGTCTTACAAGATATTTGGGATGGATGCATTTATACAGATTAAATCTGCAAAACCTCAGACGGGTGTCCAGGGTGAGCCAATTTCATCTTGATAACCTGCAGATTAAGTGAGACTGTGAGAAAATGACTGGCCCAGAGTCATCTACAGGATTTCATAATTACATGGGTTTGAATGAAAATCTCCCTCCTTGCACACACCAAAGATTTACTCCACAGTGGCTGCCACATTGCATTGGCTTTTGTCATGAAAGGATGCAGTTTCAGATGTCCTCATATGTTTCTCAGATGCAGAGATGGATTGACTATAATATAGTTTATACAATACATTGTAAAACAATAGTTAAGCATACATGAGCCAAAATCCTATTGTGCAGCTGTGCCTGCAAAACAGGAATGAGGTTAACAGTGGCAGCAGATAATCGCTGATTAAGGTCTTCTGGCTGATTTGAGGATGAACAGGACCTGATTGCACTCTGTCGAAGTCAGGCACACCCTGAAATTGCCAAAGAAAGTCTTTATAATGAGCAACAGTTTGCTCCTGTTAATGTAATTCCCATTTCACCGGTGGAGCAACATAACCAAATATTGGTCATGTTGTCCCTAGTGAAATAAAATGCTGAGTGTGTTATAGGAATGTTCACTGGATCACAAAGTATGATTTTGATTATCTGAGTTGCACACCTTCATTAGTGGGGGGGGGGCTAATTTACATATAGCTCAATACATATAGCTTTCAAGGAACCATGTATCTCCTGTGCTAATAATAAGGATGCTATAACTGTTTATAGATATTCTCATAGCTTATATCAGACATATTTTTCAGCCCCTAAAGTGCACTTTTATGAGAACATTAGGATTGTTTACTATTCATACACTGCATACTGTGGCTTGTTTTTGTGATGTACTAAATATTTGCAAAATCAATTGACATAAGTGGAATTGGAAGCTTCTTGAATGCATAGTAAATACAGTTACATCTAAGTCTATTAATGTGCCTTCTCTTCATGCCAGCTCATGATGGAATGATCTCATTTTCCTGTTTTATTCTGAAAGTGTCATGTGTTCCCGAGGATCTCGGAGAAAATGAGAGTACACTCTCTGCATTAGCTGCATCTAAAATAAACACAGAATAAATTAAAATGCAATATACCTCCTCTTCTGATTCATGTTCTTTTGAGCAATCAGGCAAGAAGTACTGGGATGGAATCCTTGGAGAAATATTACTACATGCCCTGAAGATTTGCATATTTAAACAATTTATTCAGCTATCTGCTGAATCTTTCATGACCGGATGAAATGGAAAACATAAATCATACTGTAATTTAGTACAAATGGGGTTTCTTTACTAAGAGATAAGTCTGAACTGTGTATTTGTGCAGTTCAGTTACGCACAGATTTTCCTCCTATTTTAAAAATTATCCTGCTCACATTCTTGATGGTTTTTTGAAGATTAGACAATTGTCATTGGTTTTAAAGCAAAGCAAAGCAAAAGCAAAGTGTTCTGCTTATATACCGCCCCATACCACTACAAGTGGTCTCTGGGCGGTTTACAATTTTAATTACAGTGTGCAGGCTACACATTGCCCCCCCCAGCAAGCTGGGTACTCATTTTACCGACCTCGGAAGGATGGAAGGCTGAGTGAACCTTGAGCCTGCTACCAGGGATTGAACCCAGGTCATGAGCACAGTTTTACCTGCAGTACAGGCATTTAACCACTCCGCCACGAAGCAACCCCACCCACTGTGTGTGTGTGTGTGTGTGTGTGTGTGTGTGTGTGTGTGTGTGTGTTTTGCTGTTATCATGACTGATTTCTTACATTCTGAATCCCAGGGCTAAATTAGAGGTTCCCCACAATTTGAGCCAAATGTAATATATCTTTCTCCTCCTTCCATTTATATACACTACTTCCTTCTAGTGTATATAAATGGAAAATGGTTGTTACTTTCCAGTAAATTGCAGTGGAATGAGAGCTACTCTGCCCAGGTAAGATTATAAAGAGAGAACATTGGGGTTTATAAATCTGCTTAGCAAGTTATGGTTCAGGTGCAGATCACTTCCTCAAAGAATGTCATATCAAGAATGTGAGGATGTCCAGGGTAAGAGAGTGAAGGGAAAATAGAATGAGGTGCAGAGGGGAAAACACCTACTCAAGGAGACAAAAAGAGCAAGAAGAAAATGATAAAATAAAGAAGGCAAAAAAATATCTTGTGGCACCTTATAGACTAACTGCTATATTTTAATGTGAGCCTTTGTGGACATATTCGTTTCCTCAGAGAACATGCTTATAAATACCACACAGAGACATGTGCATGTGCATACATTTTCCTGTTTCATGGGATTTAAGATTCGGCAACAGGGGGAAGACAATTATTTTAAAGCCTATTCTATAGCACAGGATACAGTAAAGAAAGGATTCTTCTGTGCTGCCGTTGTGTCTTCCAAGAGTCACCCAGCAGATTTGCTTTCAGTGGCTAGGGGCTTAATACATGCACCACCAAGAGAACAAGATGCTAACCATTCAGCAACCCACACTCTGAGGAATTTGCACCCTTTGTAGGCCAATGTGCTTGGATCTGCTCTGCCTTAGATGCCATGGTTGTTACAGGTTCTGTGGATGCAACTTTGACTCCTATTTGTCCCATTATAACGGATGTATTTCAACTGTTGTAGCCTCAAGATATGGACAGGATTCTTGGATGGGTGAAAGCCATCACACGTGTGCTTTACTCTGCCCTTTCTGGCCTATATAAGCAGCCACTGGAGGAATAGCAGAATAGGTTAGGGAAGCAGTGATAGCCTCCTTGCAGCAGGTTTAAATGTGTTTGTTTGTTTGATTGATTGATTGATCATTTGTTCAGTTGATTGATTTGTATACCACAAGCCATCTAGCCCAAGGGCTAATCTGGGTGGAATACATAGAAGCCAGTACCAAGACGAGTGTTGAAAAGGCCTCCCTTGAGTCCCACAGGACAACTATGGTATCCTTCTGAACCCTCTCTCTGGGATGGGACACAGAGGTGCTGTGGTGTCCCTCAGGGTTCTGCTTTGACTCATTATTGATATATACATGAAAGTGCCAAAAGAGGTTTTCTAGGGCTTGGGGAATCAGTGTCACCAATATGCTGAGGGCATCTCACTCTGTCTTTCTTTCCATCAAATCCAAGGGAGCTGTCTTGATTCTAAACTGGTGCCTGGTAGCAGTAATAGCCTGGGTGATGCCAAATGGATTGAATTTCAACCCAGACAAGACAGAAGTGTTCCCGGTCTATCAGAAGGCAGACGAGCTTCCCTGGGATTCATTCATGAGAAACTGAAGAGTTATACTGAAAGTAAATAAGAAACTCAGATAAACAGGATTTATGGCAGTAAATGGATAAATAAAAACATTCCTCTAGGTCTGCAAATCACACGGTACTTTTTACATTACTGCATCATTTATTCATATTTCCTATATTGATGTTTAGAAAGAGAACACCACTAGATATTCTATAAATGCTGAAGATATTTTCTGTAAGTAATGAATCTGAAAAATTCCTTTTATTAGTATTTTACTGCTCTCTCAGTTCAGGGACCCAAACCTTAGCATCTCTTTCAAGCAGACTGAAACCTTGCATTCAGCCAAGAAGGGAAGTATCCAGAATGTACATCTCTCCAAGGATTATGTCCATATTGTCAAGTGGCACCAATTAGAACTGGAAAAAGCAGGGGGCAGTGGTTCATCCATAGCATGTGGGTGAATTGCAATATATGATGCTAACAAATTAGGAAATTAGGAAATTTAAACACAATATGCAAACACAATGAACTCAGATGGATCTATGGGTCTATTTCTCATTTTATATACAAATTAGAACTAACTGGGGGAGAGGGGGGGAGAGTGGAAGGTAGCATTTATAATTTCCCAGAAAGGTGAAAATTTTATCCATAGATCTACTTCAGTAATAATTTGCAAGAGACTTGCTTGGGAGAAAATCTGTGGGCTTTTTCTTCCATCGAAGCCACTGTTGACCAGTTGGAGCATGGGGCTTCAGTGAAAAAAGTTTTAAAAGCCCGCCCTTTTCCCACCTGATCTGGCGCAATCAGGTGGGAGATAAAAGATAAAAAATAAAAAAATAAAAACTGCACTGACCCGGCCTGTAGGCCAGCTGGTTGGTTGGTGGAAGATTTTAAAAAATAAATAAATAATAAAAACTGTGCCGACCTGGCCTGCAGGCCAGGTGGTCAGCACAACATAAAAAAAATAAAAAATAAAAAATACGAAACGTGCTGACCCGGCCCATGGCCCAGATGGTCAGTAGGAGATAAAAGAAATAAAAAATTAAAAAATGCGCTGACCCAGCCCGCGGGCCAGCTGGTCATTAAAAGATAAAAGAAATTAAAAAGTAAAAAATTAAAAAATGCACTACCCCGGCCTGCGGGCCAGCTGGTTGGCAGGAAATTAAAAGAAATAAAAAATAAAAAAATAAAAATATGCAGACCCAGCCCACGGGCCAGCTGGTTGGTGGGAAATAAAAGAAATAAAAAAAAATGTGCTGACCCAGCCCGTGGGCCAGCTGGTCGGCACAAGATAAAAAGAAATTTTAAAAATTTAAAAACAAAAAATGAAAAACAAAACAAACGAAAAACAAAACATTTTTTAAAAAATCATTTCATTCTAAACAAACAAAAAAGGAAACATAGCAAAGATCTAGTTATTATTATGAGAGTGTGAACAGCTGCAGTGTGAGCAGTTTGACTTTTATGCAGCTTGTGATATATAAAATATAGTATCCAAATGCAAGGTCACATCTAACCAAGATAAAAACCCTGTTAAATCCATAAACTGGATGTTTGTTTGACCCTAAGGGCACTTGAAGCCTATCCGATACAGTGACATAGGATCTGCCCTTAGCACACGTATTGCCCTTAAACAAGCAGAGATCTAACGGGCTTATTATCTTGTTTAGATGTGACATTGTATTTTGATATTGTACTTTGTTTTTATTACGAGTCTGTTTTATTTTATTTTCCCAGTCAAGTATTTTGGGTTTCTCCTGCAGAAGCAAAATCAACATCATGAACAATAAATGAGAAAATTGTTGTGTCATTACAGTCGTGACCGACTCTTTGTGACCCCATGACCATGGAGTTTTCTTGGCAGGAATACTGGAGTGGTTTGCCAGTTCCTACTCCAGGCGCCTACAGCACCTGGTATTCCCTGGTGGTCTCCCATCCAAGTACTAAACAGGACCGACCCTGTTTAGCTTCCGAAATCAGGCGAAATCGGATCTGCTTAGGGCATCTAGGAGAAAATAATGAGTAGCATACTTTTTATTTTATTCTCAACGTGGAAATGCCAAACAGTTGAAATGTTGATAATACTTTCTAAGCAAGCCACCACTTCCAAACTATGGCAATGTATTAGTTCTGAGTTATGTTACAGCAGAATGTTGGGAATGTGCATGCCCAGAAAGCTGAGCAGCTCTCGATCTATTCACATGTTGATCTTGTTTTTGGAACCTCTAATTTTATAGGACTAGATATATTATTGAGAAATATCATGTTGGCTTATTTTCTACTTCTTGTATTGGGCCAGTTTTGCAACTACAAAAAGTAATCATCATGCATTCATCCAGCCTAGCAATTTATTCAAGCAGAGCATTAACTCCAAGGGGGAAAATACAGCTTGGTTGGGACCATTAGCTAGCGGTGGTGACTCATCTTTGCTATGTTCCATTTGGTTTAATAGAATATTTGAAACCTTCCCTGGATACTTACAAATACACGAGAAAGCAGATAAACTGAAACACAGTTAGGCTTCAGCATGTTACAGACTCATGGGTGATTAAAAGGGGGATGCACTGAACCATCCAATTGAACAGGGACTGCCTGAAAAGATGAAAATACATTATCAAAGGTATTTGATTTATGCTGCTCTCTAGAAGGATGACTAATCAGGGATCAAGCTTGCCAGCATGTTGTAATAAAAGCACTGGATAATGGAACAGCAAATACCAGATAGACAAACTTTTCTCACCATCCATCTTCTTTATAAATTACTTCCTTAAAAAAATAGAAGGGGATTATACTTCTGAGATAAGTAATGTTTACAGTACTTCTTTCTAATGCCTCTTCTTCTGCTTTAATAATATTACATCATGTTCAGCTCATGTTTATAGCATGAGCTGAGCATAACATCATTTTTCCTTATGGTGTTTTTGACTGAATGTATAATTTTAACAATGCAATAGAAAAAATATAGGGGCTTTTTTCTTGAAATGATTCTAAGCCTTGAGGAACCTGCACTGTTGGCACAAATGTGACTAGCTTTGTCAACAGTGGAAAAGATGCACAAATTTCTTTTTCTTTTTCTTTTTTTGTCTCCACTGCCACGGATATTTTGCTTCTGTTGTCATCCCAAAATTTTTATTCACTGAACATGTATCACACTTGACTCTCCCATTTATGATGCATTCACACTTGCAAAATTTTGAATGTGTGGTAAAATTCCTCTAACTGCATAGCAGAAGTGTAGGGAATCACAGAGCAGAATACCTTCAAGTTCCCAATAGTAGTCCAGCTCCTTTTCTCATTAACTGGCACTTACAGTCTCAATAACTATCACTAGGCGACATTTGTAAGAGAAAGAACATTTCATTTACTTACAATTGAACAGATCAAACAGCCAATTGACAAACATGAGTGCAACTACAGACCTGCTTTGGGTCCTTTTCCAAGGAGAAAGGTGGGGTAAAAATACTCTAAAATAAATAAAATAAATAAATTCCAACAGATCCTAGACAAGGGGAAAGCACTGAGCAGAAAGGCAAGGGTCTCTATGAATTCAGAGACAGGAGGAAACTATCAGTTTGTGCTGATTTATGGTCAATGACCAAAAACGTTTCCCTGAAAATGAACTCACACTAGTCCAAGAGAGGTTTTTGTTTTTCCTTTCTCATCTTTTTATTAAAGATTTTGTGAACAACCTGTTCACTCCAGCACAGGAATTGAAGAAGTAGGAGGTTGAGCAGCAAACAGGGAGTTCAGAATCAAAGCTATTATATCATGAATATGGACCCCTGTTTTACTGTATACATGCTACCTTTCTCAGCATATGACAGTTGCTCTCTGGTTCAAACAGACTCAAACCATTTATGCTGGTTTACCCTGTTTTGGATTTTGAATTGGATACATTGAGCCTTTTCACACGCCCCCTAAGATCTGCTGGCCACTTAAATTCGGACCAGAGATCTTAGGGGTTTGTCACTGTTCCTGCGTTCCCACCCCCTCCGCACTCCTGGCTGCTGGCTGCGTGAGGGGAGGGAGAAAAAAAGGAAGAAAAGAATGCCGCTCACCTCCGTTCTGCCATCCCGGCACTGCATTCATATCTCTTAAAGGGGCGGGGGGCAAAAAAGAACAAACAGAAGCAAGGAGAGCCCGGCAGGCACTACGTTATATCCGCATCAGGAATTTTCACCTCCGGAGAACAGGTACCTGAAAAGTGTGCTGGGACGCGCTTAGGTGGGCGTGGTCACACTTAATTATCTGTAAACTCTGGAGCTGGTGGGGAAACAATTTCAAGCTCCGGAGCTGGGAGCCATTTGTGGCGGAGTTTAGGGGTCGTGTACAAATACCCAAATATCCGTGTATTTAAAATGAAAATTAGAACCCCTACTAAGTTGGTAAATGAAAGCTAAATGGTTTTCCATCTATTTTATGTTATCTGGGTCCTTGTAGTGGATCCATGCAAAGACCTTCCTGAAGGTCCTTATTAGTAGTAAAATGACATGGTGCAGTTCTTTGAAAGCTAGCTAAGCAGGGTTGGCCCTGGTTAATACTTGGATGGGCGACCACCAGGGAACACCAGGTGCTGTAGGGAGCCTGGAGTAGGAACTGGCAAGCCACTCCAATACTCCTGCCAAGAAAACTACATGGACATGGAGTCACGTAGAGTCGGTCACGAATGACACAGCACACACACTGTTTTAAATGTATGCTTACAAATGTTTGAACTATCTTTTTATATTGTGCTGGTAGAGAAGAGAAGGGTGTCCCTAGGAGGCCAGCCTAAGCTTCCTCTGCTAGTTGCTTGCTCCTTTCAAGGGTCATGAGAGGAAAAAAATGCTCACATTCAAGGCAGAAGCACATCTCTGAAATCTTGGAGTGAGGTACACTACCACCCTTGTCCCCAAGCTGACCCTGTGTAAAAGAGAATGGGGGGAACTGAATTGAAGAACTGTGAGCAAATTCCACTACACTTGGTAAAGTAATGGGTTTGATAATTTTCATTATTGACAGGAGATAATGAAATGCAATTTAGAGCAATTTGTACACAGTCTCCCTTCTGGTTTTCTAAACAGATTTGGAAAGTATTCTTATTTATAAATGTTTTAATTGATGTTGGCAGTGCTTGCCAGCATGATATGTGTATGTAGATCCATTGCAATTCAAAGGTATTTCATCTTCACAGCAGCATGTGAGATGACAGCCAATATATTCCATTTTGTGTGACTCTTCTCCCTCATGAATAATATTATGCTTCACAGGTGTCAGAGTCTTGGATCAAAATGGCCCCTTTGAGAGCTGGACATCATGCTTAAAAGGTCAAGCATTGTTGGGAAATCCATAGCTCCCTTAACGGTGTCATCAACTCTTGTGTTCTTTCATGCTTTGAGCGTTCTAAAAATTCAAAGATTACAAGAATTACCATCTTGTTTTGAAAACAGTAAAGGTATTGCATTTATGGAACCCCTAAGAAACAAAAGAAAAAAAGTTTCAAGCGTTATAGGACTCTTCATAAAGCTGGGAAGTACAGAACTGGGAGTGGAAAAAACAGAAATTCTCCATGTCGTCCTGGCTAGATGTTGATGCTTCAGGATCTATAGCTAAACTAAAGGTCCAAGGTGATGGCTGCAGACTTCAGAACCAGTTTAAGTCAACTGTCTCTTCTGCTTTTTACAAACAAAGGGATGAAAGTCCTTCTCTGTACAAGCCATTGTTTTCTTAAATTGGCCAAAGCAGAAGACATTTGCTTGAGCAAAAAGCAATGAGGAATTCACTGAGTGATTCCTATCCCTTTGGTTATTAAAAAAAATGAAGAGAGAGAGTTTTCTGTACAATCCAGGAGGTAAAAAGCTGGTGCCACTGTCACACTTTGAACATTTTTTTTAGATTTTGTATAGCTAGGTTTCTTCTCTGCTATTGATTTTCTCTTTGTCTTGCAAAATTGGGTGAAACATTCCCATCAGTGCCACAGACATGGAATTCAAAACTTACACTCCTGGTTAGAAATGGGCATCATGAGATGGGAAATCGGTGGTTCATAACGGTTTTCAGTTTGTTGCTTTGTGGTTTGCTTCATGTCAATCTCTACCCCTGAAATGAGTTTGAAATTCCTATTTTGAAATGCATCTTTAACAAAGGAACATGGCAAAAACTTCTAACCACGATTTTTGCAGCTTTTATGCGTGCTTTTTTTTCCTCTGCAATATCCACAGATCTATGGTGGTCAGCTTAATGGAAACCTGTACAGGGTCAAAATGTAGCTTCTGTTCTTGAATTTTTAGTGGTCCAATAAAAGTAGCTCTCTCCCTTGACTCTAAAAGATGTCATTTAATTGTGTTTTTCTGCCTTGGAATTAAAACTGCCCTCTTGGAGTTAGATTGGACAGTGAGTAATGTTCATGTCTAATTGACCTGGAAAGGGCTGGAGAGATTTGCCTTAAAGCAGTCCTTCTGTCTGTGAGGTAATTGCTACAGCCTGGCCCTACAAAATAGTAGCTTTACTACTGGATTAAAAAAAGATCCAGTTTAGACCTGGATTGGGAATTGGCCTTGTATGTGATCTCCTGTCCACTGTATGATTTCTTAATAAATAGCTTGGCTCAAGCAAGGTCTTGATGCATTCTGGAAGTTTCTGATGATAAAAGTGAGCACTTTGCACTCAAATGTGGAAAAAGGAAAGCTCTCATTTCAGGAGCACGCAAACACGGATGAAAGTGTCTGCCTCCTTTAGAACTCCAACTTGATTTGCTAACAAGGTGTAACAGTTGGTACCGCAGCTGTCCTCCTGAGAAGTTGTGGCCTAAAATGCTTAAGATGAAATGGTGCATGTTACCATGCACACAGTCATCTTTCATTTGCTCTGGGTCACCTTCTTTCCAATGACAACAGGCAAGTGGAGGAAGGAAATCTGCAATGCAAAACCAAATGAAATATCTCCTCCTGTCTTCACCAAGAAAGGGACGTGGAACTGTAACCTGAAAAATACATTCTCCTCTCCCAACTGCCTGGATGAGTGAACTGCTTTAAGAATGATTAATGTCGTCCTGTGTGCTTGCATAAATGTAAGCAAAATCTCTTGCACACTGTTCAGAATAAGATGTTCCCCTGAATTAATTAATGGACACCTATGAGATGTGTACATGCAATAGTGTGAAAACACATATGTGGACTCCATTAAAAGCTACCCTCAATGACTGTAAAAATAGAATTATTTAATTCTTAAAATCTGTAATATTTTGTAACATTCCAAACTGCAAAATGCCCATATCTTCAGAGAACAGTGCAAATCTCATGGAAGAAGCAGCACAGCTTTTAAACTCGAATATAACTTGTTTAAAATAAGATGCCAAGTGCATTATCCAGCATGATTATACCTCACTGAAGTCAATGTGATTTAAGCAAATCTATATACTGTAGTTATTACACATTACTACTGTGTTAGATTGTTTTTCTAGCACAAAATTTGCTGAAAAAAGAAAGCAATGTAAATACTTCTTAGACATATGTAGAACTGTTCCTAAACTGCTCTGTTTATGATTCCCCCTATTCCCATTCTCTTACCAAAGTGTGCATGATATACCTTGATCTTAAATAGGCCAGTTAGGTGATGCTTGTAATTTTTGCTACCATGTGGTGTTTGTGATAGGTTACTTAATAAAAGTTTCTGTCTCTTGTTACTACAGACATTCCATTCATTTATTAGACTATAAATCTCCTAATTCTCCATTCTGGGGGTTCTGCCTGACAGACATACACCTAAATAAATATTAGACAGATGGTTCTCAGGTTAACCATGTATTATATGGATTCATTTATATTCATGATCAAGGTCTCATTTATTGCTTTTATCTTTTTCTATTAATACATAATATCTTCAAGAAAAGAATACATGATATAACAACCAACATTTACCCAAAGTAAACAAAATAAAAGTATATTTATTTCTCTTAGCCTATTCTCTAAGAATGATAAATCCAGATTCAACCGAATGTCATCAGTATAATAGTCGGCCATGAACTGCTGCAAGTTAAGTAAACACATAAATTTGCTATCATGTGCTGAGTCACATGTCTGATGTACAATAGAAAATGCCTGTACCAACATCCTACAGTTCGCCAAAGAACATTGTGCATTTCATAATGGTCATGGTATCATGTCACTGAGCCACTCAAAATACAAAGCAATTGCTGGGTAACATATTTAGTGTTAACTTTCCAGGGAATGTAACGAATTACTGTAACTTTTAACACAAATCACTAATTCATCAATTCATATTCATACAAATCAATGCCCCCAACAAATACAAAAACTGATGAATTTTTAGTGATTTTTAATTCATTGATTCATTGGGCTACGAAATGGCCCTCGACGCCTAAAAACACCAGATTTTCAGAAATATTTTTGAGTTTCCCCAAACCAGTTGCTAAACGGCACTTACCTGAGGGGGTCCACTTTTTGTGTATAATGTTAATGTTTTGTATTTAGCTTCCCATTTAAAAAATAAAAATCTGTCAAGATGTTCCAAAGCAACAGTAGCTGAAGGTAAATGTTAAATAAGAAATATCTGCCGTGTTTTAAATAAATGTTGAAGTACAATCTGTAGAAATAGGCAATAAGGGCACTTAGTTTTTAAGTTTTGTTATGTAATGAAAATACAGAGCAGGATTATTTTAAAGTCAGAATGAAGGGAATGATTTGGCTGTATCAATAATCTCTAGGCATAATGACA
>JAHTLZ010000021.1:7143906-7146406 GCA_023846285.1 Phrynocephalus versicolor
CTGGCACGGACCCGTTACAGAAGGCTGTGAATCAGCCATTCCTTTCAAGAAGGTTACAGCAAAACATAAATACGAGAGCTACAGTGTTCAGTTGATTCATGGATTAGACTGGTGTCCACAACTAATTCGGTAAGCAGATTTTTCAAGTTATGTCCTTGGAAACACACTTGTTATTCAGTCATCAGCTACCAAAACAGAGACTGAAGTCAAGGTCTAGTTTCCTCAAAATCTCTGCCCCTCCCAAAGCAGACCCCACAGACTGCCCTAGAAATATGGAAGGTGAGCAAGGAGCTGCTGGGCAGAACCACGTGACTCTTCACCACCTAAACAAGAACTATCTTGGCCCATATGGAAAGCATTAAACAGACTGTGTGCTGGGGTTGGAAGATCAAAATATCATCTGAGCAAATGGGGCTTCCCTATAGAAGACACCTTGTCTTCTCTAGGGAAGCCCCACATGAGAACATGGAGAAGAACAAACAATCTAACATGTTACAATGTGTACACTGCCCTTCAACAGGCAGGGAAGAAGATCTTATGTTTACAAGAGGGAATGCAGTTGACATGATCTGACATTTGGTGAATGTCATCTAGTTTTGTTCCTTTGTTTTTATTTATTTCAATTTTATTCATTTTATATACCTTTTACTGTGTTATAACTAAGTTATATTGTTACTATGAATATAATTTGTTGATGCTTTTGACATGAATAAAGAAACAAAGGATATTTTCAACAACAAAAAAAAAGATGTGATACAATTAAAAGTCCTTCTACAGGAATTAATACCACAGATAATATTGGCCCATTAATGTATAAACAGTAGAAATAATATAGCAATGTATTCTTTCTAAAAATTCTTTGTGCAACTGTTTTAAAACAGACGTTTTAAAAAAGATTTTTTTAAAAAGATATATTGGTTTAGGCAGATTAAATTTATTAACCAACTATGTCTCATTGGCCATGAGAGCCTTAATTCATATTGGATTCATGAACATTATAACTTTTACCTATATTGCTTGATATGTGCCAATACACAAATGTGAACTAATACAGTTCCAGCTGCAGTTTATCTTTGGAACTGTGATATGACAAAAATATGTAAAACTAGATGTTCCAAGACTTGTAATAAAATAAAACAAAAGATTTAAATGATGTTGAAAATATTGCATTTGTTTCTTTATGGCACTTCTGAATTTGAATACGGTATATATCTGATAGTATTGTTTTGACTATGGTGAACAAGCAAATGTAATTAGTGCATTTGCTTATTTATTTATATCCCAATTGCTTGGAAACTGTAGGGTGATTTTTCAGTGATTCCCTATTAAACCTCATTCTTGCTTAGTTTCAAAAGCAATAAAGAACTAGATGCTGCTGAACCGTTCAACATTGCTCTTTGGGAATTTTATGCCCTTTAATTAGGGTCATAACTGAAAAGTTTTCTTCCACAACCTACAAGCATTAACAACCACTGGTGACAGGCCACAAAAGCCACAAAATTATAAAGGATTCAGAATGAGAAGCTTTTTGGAAGCAAATCTCATGACTTCTCATTTTACCGAAGATACCGTAGATATTCACTTGTGATTTTTTTTTCTATTCTACCTAACAAATTCAGAGAGGTTCCTATACTTTTTATATTCCCTTCCTTTACTTCTTGTTGAGGAGAGGGGTTTTTTAACTCTGAAGAAATTGTTGTGCCTTTACTAATTTTTAAAAATATTGGCCAAATAAATTAGAGAATTTTGTTCCTCCCTTATTGTAAGTTCAAAATCTTGGTCACATATCTCATGAAGTGGGATAACTTATGTTCTTCCAAAAAGCAAAAATTCATTATGGACTCTGTTACCTATAATGCCATTCAATACATTAAAGATTACTCTTGATTTAGGGGGAAATAAATTCTATGAGGCCTGAAGAAAAATAAAATAATAGAGGGGGAGACAAAAATATACAGGGGTACCTCCAATTACAAATGCCCCTAATTATGAAAAATCCAAAAAATACAAATAGAAATCCTTCGCCAGTATGGGGGCAGCCCCGATCCTGGCTGTCCCCATACCAGAGGAGGATTTCTATTTGTAATCAACTCAGCGCTGGGGCATCCGAAAGCCCGTAGTTTTCCCCAATTGGGTAGCTGGGATGTGTGTGTTACAGATGGAATGAAATGCTTCATTTCAAAAAAAACAAAACCCACCATTTCATTTTGTCTGTAACAAAATGCTGCTTCCTCGTTTCGTTTCATTTCATTTTGTTACATAACGACATGACGAAACAGAATTTCATTTTTCATTTTGTACCCATCTCCAGTGCCAACATTGCAAATGGACAGTTCCCTTCAAAGGCCTTCCTTAAGCAAACTTTCACATCTTTTTTATGACAAAGAATTCCACAGATACTGGTTTCTTCTGTATTCTTTATGTCAAGCTTTAATTTCTAGTAACTTCCCATCTTTTCTGTTCCTTCCAACAACCGCATTGCAGAGGATCTGCCTTTGCA
>JAHTLZ010000021.1:7151406-7160113 GCA_023846285.1 Phrynocephalus versicolor
GAATTAACCTCAGCCAATTAATGCAGGAACCTGGAGACTGAAGCCCCCGTGGGTCCTTTTCTTGTCTCCCTGCTGGTCTGCTGTATTGCTTCCAAACTTACCAGAACTTGTAAGGCACCACCACTTTAATAATTAAAGGCTCTTATTTGGCTAATAAGAATTACACAGGAATATAGCTCTTACTTCAAAATAACAAAGCATAGTTCCTTCCCTAACTAGGAGGCAAAAGCCTCCCTCTCTAAGTTTCTAAACGACGTCTCTAAACATTAATCTATCTTGCAGCCATAAAATCCATCCCAAAAAAAGTCTTTTTCTTCTCCCTATCTCAGACTGCTCATAGCATAGGAAAACAGTCACATGTTACTTCTTAGATAAATCAGATTTCACTTGCTTCTGGATGGAATGTGTCTTTGGCTGCTGTTTACATATGCACTGAGATAAAGCTTTTCTACTGAAGCAAAACTGCACTTTAATATTGGCATTGTTTACTTTTGGCCTAGAGAAAGGCTTCCCTACTTCTAAAATCTGTTACATCCATAGAGATAATGAACTGGGTGAAAACCTCTGTATAAGAACTGCAACATGCACTATCTTCGCAGTAACAAGAAAACTGCTGTCTACCACAAAATGGAAACATGACTGGTTTGTGTCAATTAATTTGCAATTTGTTAGCATACCTTCTCTACATAGTTACACAGAACATGATCACAGGTGCTGGTCACTGGAATTGTGGAAATAGTTAGCAATCTGTTGCACAGTAAATTTCAGTTGATGGGAAAGGAATAAAGTCAACTGAAAGTCCTCATGGAGTACCATTCTGTTAATTCATGATTTACTGTCCAAATCCACACTTTTTAAAAAAGTAAAGTGTGCTGCTAATATACCACCTCATAGCAGTTAAAGCACTCTCTGTGTGGTTTGCAAGTAATTATGCAGGATACATGTTTCCCACCCACCCTAACAAGCTGGTTATTTATTTTACTGACTTTGGCAGGCTGGAAGGCTAAGTGAACCTTGACGTGGCTATCTGGAATTGATCGCTAGAGTGTGAGTACAGTTTTTGGCTGCAGTACAGCAGTTTAGCCACTGTGCCACAAGGCTCCTCCTCAAGATCCACTAAGTAAACTGTATATTAAGACTCTATGAAAACAGCTCATAACGCCCTTACCAATTTAAGTGATTACTTTTCATTAATTCAAGCTCCTTGAAGACTATGTGTTTGCAAACCTTGAAATTGCAACAGTAAATTTGTAATAGCCACACACATTGCAATTTGTCTGAAATAATAATTTAGCCTATTCAAGTTCTGTCATATTTTCTAACCATAATAACTGCAAAATTTGTATTGAATTATATTGCTTTCATAGTAAATTCTGTAATTGCATGTTGTCAAGTCAATTTCAATATGGTGGGTGACCCTTTACAGAGCTTTCTAAGTTGAGAATACACAGAAGTAGTTTACTATTTCCTTCTGTAGGCATACTGGGGCTGTACAGCTTTCCCAAGACCACACTGGCTGGCTCTTCTTTCAGATGGCATAGCAGGGAGTAGACTCCAAACCTCTTGGTCTGCAGCGAGAGACTTAAACTACTAAGCTATTCAGGGATCTGTATTGATTTTAATAATCTATTTTTGAATTGATATTGGGTGTGTACTGAGTGATAGCAATCTGTTTATTTCTAAGATTAATTGCACAGGACATAACAAGGAAGCTTTCTTTGTAAGATTGTTCAAAGTCGCAGTTTTGAAAGAGTGTTATTTTTATGTATGGCTTCCTTCAATTAGAATATTGCTTGACCTGTAAGAAGAGAAACATCTCATCCCAGTAATCTGTCGCATTCCAGTCATCAGCAATGCTATTTATGTATAAAACTGTTCCATCTGAAATGACATCTTGGTTTTGGCAGTGGAACACAAGTCTATTCTTCCGCACATTTGGCTAAAGGTCTTAACTTGAAAAGCATGGATGTGCAAGATATTATAAGGGAGTGAAATTGTGTGAGAGAGAAAGTATGTATTTAAGACCGGATTGGACCACTTGGGGCTGTATCAAGTGGTCACAGAAACAGAACTCAACAGACAGCATCCTGTTCATGACTGTGTAATTTAAAGTTTCACTGGTGTAAATGTGCTCAGCCTATTCCATGCACTTGAGCAATCAGTGACATGTCCCAAGTTGTACTTGTGTTTCATCTATTGCACAACTGCAGCACACACAGCCTTGAATTCCACAAGCATAGTTGTGCAACAGGGTTTCTAAAATGTGCCCCTCTTACCTGCATGGTGGTGACTGCAATCCTCAGACACAGCAGGCTAAGCTTCCCTTCCAGCAGTCAGCTGCTCCTCCACCCACTCCAATGGCCTAACAGATGGGCACGGTGGTGGGGAAGAGGCACAGTGGGGAGGCAGGGCAAAGGGGCTTGAGGTACAGACTTGGCGCTTGAGACTTGGGCCCCAATTCTCCGATACAGACTTGGGACTTGGACAGGAAGGCATGCCAGCATCCCTGCAAACAGCTTGCTTTTTCTTATAGAACTGCCTTCCTAATGCTATGGTTTCACAAAATCTTCCATCAAGTATATCAGCAAAACTGTTTCAGTTAAAAGGTGATATGGAAAGTAGGTCAGTTGCTATGAGCACAAAAAAATAAAAGCAAGTTTTTACGGGTACACTCCACAAATTCAGCATGATTTACTCTCAGCTGTCCAATATACAATTAGTTGGCTTCTTTAAATCCTGAAAACATACAACTTTTCTTTTGCCAAGCTTTGGCAGAGGGCTGAAGAGATGAGCTCTGAGATCCAGTTCTAATCTTACAGTCTTCAAATGGATCCAATGTGCATTATATGGGTTGGATTGCCATTCCCATAACTCAACAAGTAACCCTGTGTGGTCAAGCACATCTGAAAGGTACCAGCTTCAGAAAACTGAATATGATACAATGTTCAAAGTAGAATATAAAGTGAGAAGTAATCTGGCTTGAAACCACTACTGGACAAGTCCAAATGGATTTAATTCAATCCAATATGAAACAGCAGCAAAAGTACTGAAGTAGCCTTAAAAATAAAATCTGGCATTTTAATAATCAGTTATAGCCTTGTTGATATATGAAGGAAATATGCATCAGTAGATTCATCACATACAAAATGTTTGGCCACTGCTAAATACGTATCCTTTATCCAATTGTTTTTCTAATTGGAAACAATTCACATATTGTAAAGTGCCTAAATGCCCTAAGCACATCAGATCTCACCTGATTTCGGAAGCTAAGCAGGGTCAGGCCTGGCTAGTACTGGCAAGCCACTCCAGTATTCCTGTGAAGACAAACTCCATGGACATGGGGTCAAGAAAGTCAGTCATGACTGTAATGACACAACAACTTACAACAACAACACATATGGTAAAGTTTTGCAAACAAATTGAGAGTTGGGTATTTCACCAATATTATAGCAGTCATGTGGCTATGATATAAAGAAGTAGCCCTGTGTGATCCTTCCACACAATGGTGGTGTTCTCTTAGAGGCTAGCTACATATTTGGTTGTACATCTTATAGACTAGCTATAGATTTGTCCATAAATGTGTCAGAGTTCTATGTTGCCTCCAGAGTGGTGAGATCGGCGTAGAGCAGCAATACTTGAACCTTTTTCTTTGTATTGTTTCTATGGCTCAGTAACCCCTTCTTTACCATTCAGTGGCTTGTCTATATTCATTTTCTGAATCCTTGAAGATGGAAATCCCTTTGGGGGGATTTGGATTAGAGAAATGGAAAGTTATATCTCCGTATTTATCCCGTTGTTTTTCTGCTCCAGATTCTTAGCCTGCTTCATGAAGCAGTCCTGTTTTAATGAAAAAAGCAGTGCATTTTTAATTGTGCTATCATGTTATATTTGGTTATAGTTCCTTTTCACATACAAGCTAGACAATTTAATTTTGGACCGGTAGAAATAAGAATGGAAATTAAAAATGGAGTGGTAGAAATAAAGACCTTACAATGGCAGGGGGAATTGTCAGCTATCTCTTTCTGAAACATTTATTTTCATCCTTCAAATAACAAGAGTAACAACAACTGTCAGTGAATACTAATTCAAAACCATTTCATTTATAATCCAGCAATGAATTTGAGCAATGATGGCATGTCACATTAGCCATTAATATGAATACTCTCACAAGGCTCAATAATCATGTGGTTGTAAATATACTGTTCTGATCATAGGCTTTGATGTAGGAACATGTATGGCTATCTGTTAAGATAGCCATATCTGTCAATCTGCCTGTTTTATCTACTGGTCAGTCTGCTGAATTTCAGAGGATATAATTCAGCCTGCATGGAGGTCCTCAGAACTACAGCAAAACCATAATGACACTTCTTGCTTTTTTACAACTGATTAAGCATACCACTGACACCTCTATGGCTACTCATAAGAAAATGAAGTCTGCCTGCATTAATCCCTCTCTCCTTTGTCTTGGAAGGGCCGGGTCTGCCACCAGCGGCTGCAGTGGCAGAGCCTCTTTAGCCTCCGCAGGCAAACTATCACAAGACACGATTTTACATGATTGCAAGACATGACGAGAGAGGGGTGAAGAGGGCCCTATATAGCAGGGCTCCTCACATCCATGGGCCTCTTTCCAGGAAGATCGCCCCCACCTGCCCACCCTCTTTTAGTTACTAGTGTGAGATTACCTGGTCGCCTTAGAGGGCTAGATAGGAATTTTTTGCCCTGCCTTCGAGATTGACAGAGAGAGGGCAGGGATTTTCACCTGTCCCACAGTGGCACCAGTGGTGCATTGGAGGCTAGGTCAAGGGCATTGGTCACATTGGAGGGTAGTGAGGGAGAACAGAAGCATTAGGTGAGTCCCAAACCGATAACAAGTTATACCCCTTCCAACCCCGAGGCGCTGCTGATCAGGAGATCACAGTGTCTGGGAGGGGGGAGGAGGCTTTGGAAATCCTCCTGGGGCTGGGGCCAGTCAGGTGATGGCACCTTAGAGCCTGGGGCTGGTATAGCATTTGCCAGCCGAGGGTGGCGCTGTCTAGGGGCTGCATCCCTCAGGGGCAAGGGACTTGTCCAGATATACAGTACTGTTGGAGAGAGGTCTGGGGGTGATCTCTTGGGCACAACTGGTTCTGTGTACTATGGGAGCCCCCTTGTGGTGGTAACTTGCTATACGTTAATAGTTATATAAAGTGTTAAACCCCATTACGTGCATCTCACCTCTCCATTTTGTCTTGAGAGGGCAAAACTACACAGTCATACATGTAAGTACTGATGGATATTAGTTGAATACTGATCTTGTAATCTGTGCTGATATCAATTACAAGGAGTACAGTGGTACCTTGTATAAAGGAATTAATTCATTCCAAATGAAATTATGTTAAGCAAATTTTCCTTTATACAAATATCCCATAGGAATGCATTGAAAATGGAGTAATCCCATTTTTATGTTGTACGGATTTGCCCCATAGGCGATTATGTTAAGCAAATTTTCCCTATCTCTGGAATTTTTTATGTTGTACAGATTTTATGTTATACAAACTGTTTGTTATACAAGGGTCCACTGTATTTCAATCAGTGTTATCAACAACATATTCAACAATATTATTCTTCCCTTTCCCTTTCTACTGAGAACAAGAATAAACCAATAATCAGAGCTCGAAAGAGTTTTCTAAAACATGGCCGAATGATTTGTCACCATTCCAATCATGGAATAACTGAATCCATATAATTACAAGTCAGGAAACCCAATTCACCTTCCCAGACCACATTTCTTAAGGTGGGCACCCTGAGAGAGTCCAAGATGACATCTACTAGAAACCTGGTATTTTCGGTCCTGACCTCCTCATTGTGGCATGGCCTTCCACTGGAGGTATATCAGGCTGCCTTCCTTGGCCTCTTCAGAAAACTGGCTAAGGGAAACCTTTACAAAGAAGCCTTCAGAAATGATCTTCCACTATTTATTTATTTATTTATTTATTTATTTATTTATTTATTTATTTTTCAAATTTATATACCGCTCCTACTTCCCGGGCGGGAACTCAGGGCGGTTCACATAAAAAATTAAAAGCGGAAAAGATCACAGAGCAGGAACAATCTCTATAAGAATAAATAAGGCGGGGCAAAGGTAATCAACACAGAGAAAGAGAAAAAAAAATAGGGAATGATTATGGACCTATATTAGATTGTTGCCAATTTTTCCCTCTTCCCCCCTCTTTTTTGTTTTAATGGTTTGTTATACTGTGTTATATTGTGTTACTGATTTTGTATTGTCTTCTGGGTTGATTGTCTGTTGTCTATGTTGTGTTTGTTTACTGCCCGCCAGAGCAGTGCTTTGTTACTGAGACTGAGTCAAATTTTGGGGGCGGGGGGGAGAGAGATGAAATAAAAACAAATAATGGTTTTAATTTAAAAGAACATTATTATCTAATCCTGAACTCACTGGCATTATCTTTCATAAGTCATTTCACACTGTTGTGACATAAAATGAGGAAATGTGTGGAACATGTAGACAACCGGATAAAGATTTACAGCAGTTTGACAGAAAAGACACCGTGAAAGAGCTTCAGCTTGCTAAGCAAGTTGAATTGGCAGCTTATACATGAATGGTAAAATGCCTTCATTAAACCATACCAGTGATTTCATATGTGCCTAAGTTAAATTGTGAAATGCACCATGACAAATTGCCAATAACTAAGAATACATTGGTTGCATTTTTGAACATGCCCTTAGTTAACCCCATTTGTTGTTATGAATTATAAATTTTAACTATGCAACCATAAGTCACCATTAGGATTCTGACAAGTTAATGTTGTGTGGCTCAGAATCCCATAAAAGGAGATTTACAGAAACATCCAATGCAAGGAGTGAAGCTTATGTTAACATGCTGGTGGTCACATATGAAATATCTTTAGTGAGAAAAAGAAGGGGAAAGGACTACCATATCCTGTACCACCTGGTCTTGCTACAGGAAGGGGGAAATGATCTAAAAATACAAAAACATACAAAAGCTCAAAGTAGCATAAGGATGTAAGACCTGTCCCCCATTCTGCTTTAACAGAAGGCCTTGCACCATTCACAATTATGCCACCAATTAAACTTGCTTAGCAAAGGAAGAGGCTTTCTATAAATGTTATATTTCAGCCTTTTCCACATAAAAAAGAATATGGAAGGCAGTGGAAATAAATATGCATGTCACCTGTTACTATTACTAACTGCTTCAAATTTGGCCATTGCTGGTCACAAATAATTCCTTAGCAAATAAAATAATGTGTCACCCAATCATTTACCAGAAAGATTACCTTCATCTCCTTTCCTATCCTTCAGTTTAATAGGTTGCAACTTGTTGTTATAGAGTAATTAATAGTTCAGTACATCATGTGACTTGAAACCTGTAAGCATCCTTTTAATCTAGTAGTGGGCAATGTCATTATTTTCTGTAGGCATCAGTGACCTTAAGTTTCCATACATTTGTCCAAATAATGCTATTATTTACTGCTTCCACTCAGCCTGCCTTTGACTAATAGCTGGCTTTTTCCTTCTGTTAGTTCCTGTGCCTTCTCCCATTACCAAACTATCCATATTTGGGGAAAGAATACACAATGTTCTCCATCAATCAGGAGTTAACAGAAGCCTCTAGTTCTTTCTTATTTCAAAGATCTCTCTACCCTCACTGACACACCACCCATCAGAAACAGATCTGGTACTTCAAATCTACAATGAATCTACAAGACTCGCATGTTCTCTTGAAGGGCTGATACAGTATATCAAAAGTGTGGCATCAAAATCTAGATCTGTTTTAGCCAATCTCTTCTCTCTTTGTAGAAATGATTAAATCCACACAGAATTGAGGCTATTTAAGTATTCCCCCAAGGCAACTGCAGGGCAGAGTCCTGGATACCCACAAGGCACACCAGGACCCTGAATGGATGCTTCATGTTCAACCTGGTATTGTTGGAGAAAATCAGAAAGAATAAAAAAAGATGTTTTGAATGGGGAAAGGAAGATCAAAACTACCCTGCAATACCAGGAAGGCTGAGCTAGCACCAAAGCAGTTGGAAATCAGTGTCTCTTCAGCAAAGTTCTCCAGGCCGTAACAGCCACTCTCCAGGGGTGTTTTCTTTGCCCTGTGAAGCAAGGGGCTTCCACTGTTGTAGCATATGGATGTGGCTTGACTTCTCTGCCTAGTTTTTTTTAAGACTTACTTCAATAGGACTGAATGTGCATGTGTGCAGATGAATGGCTGCATTCCTGTGGTTCAGCCTGAGGTTCAGTGCAGTTGGGAGCCACTGCACCATAAAGTAGTATGAGAAATCTGTTGAAACACCCATGAGCCATTTCAGGGACTTAATTCGTTTGGTAATTATCAGCTGGAGAAGGTTTTAAAAATTAAGGCAAAATACAAGGAAAATTCCTTGGATGGTCATTACTCAATGATTATTAATCACAATGTGCTATTTAATGTAATTATGCAAAAAAAATTTTAAAAAAATATGGAACATTGAAATTTCTTGTAATCATTTTGGGAAATAAAAATCTGGCTGCTTAGTTTTCTAGCAGGAGATGCAATTATTGGAGCCTATAAAGCAGAAGGTAAAATTGCAAACATAAAATATTTTTAAATATTAAATATTTAATGGATCCAATGACCTTTGGCATACCAGAAGCAGATATATAGCATCATAAGATACATCTCCTGGCATTTTAAAAGCTT
>JAHTLZ010000021.1:7160123-7170166 GCA_023846285.1 Phrynocephalus versicolor
AAAAAAAAAAAAAAAAGGTTTCCAAATGCCCCTCTAAAAAGCAAGGTCTTGAGAGCTTTTTGAAGGCTGGCAGGGACTGTGCAAGGCAAATCTTACTCAGCAGTTTGTTCCAAAGTGTAGGGCTGGCTACAGAGAAGGCCCAGTTTCAAGTGATCGATTTCAGGGCCTCTCTGGGAGTGGCCACACAAAGTGAGAGTGCCTGCAACATTCTAGTGGGTCGGGCCTGAGTTGACCTCCGGAAGATCCGCTCTGTCGGATACTCAGGTCCCAAGCCATGGAGGGTTTTGTAAGTCAAAACCAGTAGCTTGAACCTTATTCAGGACACAATGGGCAACCAATGTAAATGATCCAGAACTGGGGTGATGCAGTCATATCTGTCCACACCAACCATCAGTCTGGCTGCTGCATTTTGTACCTACTGTAGTCTCTGAATAAGGGTCAAGGGCAACCCCACTGTAGAGAGCATTGCAATAATCTACCCTTGATATCACAAGCGCCTGCACAACTGTGTCATTTTACCAGCTATATTTTTTTTTCTTTTTAGTATTTGCTAGTAGTTTTTAATGGTACTTGGATGTTTGATGTGCATTTGTTAGGTTTTGATGTTTATTTTTTCTGGGGATTGTTTTGTGATTGTATTGTTTAGTCGCCTGGGGTGACATGTTTGTACACCGCACAGAGTTCCCTCTGGAAAAATCGGGTGGTTTATAAGTCGAAGAATAAACAAACAAACAAACAAACAAATAAATAAATAAATAAATAAATAAATAAATAAATAAATAAATAAATAAATAAATAAATAAATAAATAAACTGTTCTCAATGAGGCCTCGTCCAGGTACTTGCGGATCTGGGTGATCTGCCAGAGATGGGAAAAGGCAAACTTGGAGACGGCCATCACCTGTGGGCTTCCGAGGATAAGGCCAGATTCAAGGCCATGCCCAAATTCCTCACTCTATCTTCCATCTCTCCCTGTCTGGGGAGAGGGTCACTATACCTGGCAGAGGATACCCGGAAGAACAGAACATTTTTATAAATGATAGCTCTTATTATGAGCCACTATTCTGCTGCACTTAATAACTCAGGTATTACAGTACAAACAGTGGTATGAGTCACAACTAATGGCCTTGCTGGAAGCCTGCTCCCTGCTGATGGCTGTGAAAGTAAGGGTGGTTTTTCTGCTTGCCTGTGCTGAGGGGCAAAACGTTTAGATCTTTTTAGTGTTTAATATTGTGTTTTTAATGAACTAAGCCACCTTGGGTCATTTTTCAGGAGAAAGGTGGGGTAGAAGTAATTCAAATAAAATAAAATAAAGACAAAATGTGGGCTGCCTCTTGCTAAAATGTGTGGTGTTATCAACTACTTTGATCACAAGAAAAAACTTGTGGCAGGTTCTTGGGGGCTTAATTCCAAGGAGTGCTCTATGTACGGGAACAGGAGAGTCTCCAGGGGTTCTTGCCAAACAACCCAACTGCCTGTTGTTGGAAAACCAAGACCAGAAAAAAATATTTTCATTCTTATTCAATCTTTTTGTTTTGCAGTGAGAACACACAACATTCTGTTGCCTGAGGCAAAGAGCGGGATAGTAGCTCTCTTTTCCCAAGTATAAAAGCCAGCAGAACTAGCAGTTGGATCTTTATTGGACTCTGTTTATGGGGCAGCATCTTTGACTGCATATAACAGTGTTGGCTAATCTATGGCACGGGTGCCAAAGGTGGCACACAGAGCCCTTCCTCACAGCTGTACAAAATAATGCAGGGCATGAGTAAAGTGGATAGAGGGACACTCTTCTCCCTCTCACAAAATACCAGAACTAGGGGACATACACTCAAATTGAGGGCTGGGAGAGTAAGAACAGACAAGAAAAATATTTTTTCACCCAGTGTGGTGTTAGTCTGTGGAATTCGCTGCCACAGGATGTGGTGATGGCTCTCTTCACAGAGCCATTTTGGCAGTCTCGAAGCATTTCTGTGCAGAGAGCTGGGCAAAGGGAAGCAGTGGTTTGTGGGCTCCATTGTAGCCTGTTTACTCTTCAGTCACACTGCTTTTGGGACGCCCAGAGTGGTGTGGCTGGAGAGTAAACTGGGGCTACAAAGGAGCCTACAAGCCACTTCTTCCCCTTCACCTGGCTCTCTTCATGGAGCCATTTCGAGATCACCAAAAGGTTCTCCGTGAAAAGAGCCAGGAGAAGCAGAAGCAGTGGTTTTCAGGCTCCTTCATAGCCCCAGTTTATTTTCCAGCCATGCCACTTTTGGGATGCCCAGAGTTGTGTGGCTGGAGAATAAACTGGGGCTATGAACAAGCCCACAAGGTGCTGCCACTCCCCCTGGCTTTCCTGATGGTGTAGCACACCATCCAACTCTCTGTCCAGGGCAGAGAGGCATATGAGGTGCTACCCTTCGGGAAAGTGAGGATCAAAAAGCAGGTTTGTGAATTTCCTGTGCCCACATCAAGGGTGCTTTGGCCGTGGGAAATTCAAAAGGTTTTTCTTCAATCCTTGCTTTCCCAAAGGGCAGCACCTGAAGCATTTGTAACCCAGGGTATCACTACATTCAAGTTAAATTGCCATATTGGCTTTTTGCAACAACAACAACAAAGTGGGTTTTGAACCACAGTTTGGGCGCTCAGCCTCTAAAAGGTTTGCCATCAATGGCATATAAGAAGCAGCCCAGCTTAAGAATCATAATGCAGGCTGTGTATAACACAGTTCTATCCTACATTTTGTCTTCCAGCATCTGGAGCTTCAGACTACTGCCTCAATTTGCCCAATAATGGAGTCGGCTCTTCTACACTAATCTGTGCATGTTTAACTAACTGACAGCTGATTGCAATGGTATGGTCCTGAACATTAATAGAATATGTACTTCACACTCAGAGGCAAATTATTTGGCTTATTGTTGTCGTTACAATTGTTGTTTATTCAATTATATGATTCTAAGTATATTTCCAGACAATGTTTATCCAGGAGCGATAGAACAGCTCTTCTGTTTTGTTTTGTTTTTCCATTGTCCCTCAGAGGTCACTGTTTCAGAACAAACAGCACATAGATAAATGTTCTGCAGAAACCTGTCTTGTCTTGATTGTGTATTTCCCTATTGGCTACCATGCCTTATCTTTTCGCTTGAGTTGTCACATTCTATTGCTTTGGATATGATATATATTCTAATTGATTGTGAGAAATAAGCATTGCAATCTTCTTGAAATGGCTCTTTATGGCCATTGTGGATAGAATCCATTACTTGAGGATGCATCATTTAGTTGCTAGCATATGAATAATTTATACTGGACATAATTCCTTTTTATGGGTCCTATTCATTAGGGAAAATTCAGTAGGAAAACACACTCTTTCACTGTTATTTGCCTTGAGGGTGGATTGGGCAGTCCTTATGCCATCTAGGAGTAAGCAAGGATTAAAGATTATTCTCCCAAAGCTTTTTAGGGGTTACATCCTTAATTAAAATAAGTAAAGGTACACCATAAAACATGTGCATTTGAAGAGTAAAATACAAGTCACTGTGCGATCAAAAAGACCCTTCAGTATTTGAAACTCTGTTTTCTAAATATTTCTTGCAACCCTTCCAAATGATCCCAGAATAATAATTGCATGCCACCAAATTATTTCTGACTTACGGCAATCCTTTCAGGGGTTTTTTAATAACACAACGCATAAAAGTGATATGCCATTCCCTATTTGGGGTACTGTGCAGCTTGGCATGCACAAACTCCCAACCTCTGGCTCTGCGACTGAATGAATTACTTTTAAAAAGGTAAAGGTTCCCCCTGCACATGTGTGCTAGTCGTGTCTGACTCTAGGGGCAGTGCTCATTTCCATTTCCAAGCCAAAGAGCCAGTGTTGTGCAAGTTTGTGGCCATGTGGCTGAACACATTTCTGTGCACAGAACACTGTTTACCTTCCTGCTTTTTACAGAGGTACCTATTTATCTACTTGCATTTACATGCTTTTGAACGAAACAAAACAAAATGAAGACTGAAACAAAACGAAATGAAATGAAACGCTATATTTCTGTTTCGTGCCCATCTCTGTTAGTATCTATTTATTCCTGTTGAAGAATGAGGGAGTAATTCAGATGGCCTGCTCTCAGAGATGTAGAGAATACAGTGGATTCTTCAATGCCTTGGAGAATTTCATAGCAGCTACAGCAAATAATCTTGTTGAAGATCCATTCAGTCTTGGTGTGGAATGGCACATTGTGACAGACCATTGACACATTTATTCCTGAAGAGTGGACCTCCAAGCAATGAAACAGAAAAGATAACGGCTAGACTACCCAACAATGTGAGACAAATCAAGCAAGCCTAAGGTTACACAATCATGTCTACTACATGACCATACTTTACAGTCTCCATCACATCCCCAGGCATTGTCCAGTAGAGCTTTTCAGGTGGAAGGAGGAATTTTAGCATCAGCCTCAGCAAATGCAGTGATGCCTCGGTTGATGGATGTCTGCTGTGCTAATTTTGCAAAGCAGCCTGAGGACAAATTTTGATGACCTTCATAATGATTGAAATACTGCTCTTCAGGAAAGACCAAGTCAAGTTTCCAGTATCTTGCCCAGTTTTTGTGGCATCTGCTTTGCCTTCTGTGGCTTCAGGCAAGATGGATATCGCACTCTACTCTAGCACATATGTTCTTCACTCTTGCCCATCAAGATTTATGTAGATAAGCATACGTTTTTAATCAGTGGTGCAACCACAGTTGAAAAGAAGAAGAAAAAACCTCACTGATACCATTTGTTTCACTGATGGCTGACTTAGGAAGTTAGGTTGAGACTATGCTACTGGGAAGATGCCGGGCAGGAAGATTCACCCAGCACGTTTGATCTTCCTGGATTTCATCAACACCAAGGCATCAGGGTAGTGTGGTTAAGTGGTTAGGGTGGAGCCCCTGGCCCATGGTCCCTTGACATTGCTTTTTGTGGTACACCAGGCCTCACTGTCAGCATGCTATAGGAATTTACTGAAAATATAGCTTTTAAACTTTATAATCCCATATCTTTGGCTGATTTTGAACTCCTCAGTATGTATGTCCGTGGAGATTTTCAGTCATCCAGGTGAGGTTATCCAGGAGTTGAATCATTGCAACTGGACTTCTTGTGAAATCGAAATGTTTCACTACTCATCCAAGTAGCTTCTGCTTCAAACTGAAGAAGCTACTTGGATGAGTAGCAAAAAGTTTTGATCCCACAAGAAAATAGGTCTTCGGGGTGTAGTTTCATTGCGATTTCATCAGAATATTTTATCATTTTATAGCAGTGCTGTAAACTGTTTGAGGAGCTGTACAACTAAGAATCTGTAAAAGAAATATTTTAAATAAATATACAAACAAACAAATACCTGTAGAATAGGACACCTAGGATTACACTCACAATGACAATTTCCTAAATAATAATATGCTGTTGCATTCACAATATGGGCGAATCATCTGTAAAGCAACTGTGGTTGTGTAACCCTACATCAGGGAGCACAAGGCAAGCCAAAGCTTTTGAAATGTCGAATAAAGTGAGCTTTATATTCTACCTTTGTGGCTTATTCACCTTCCAACAATTTTTTAGAGAAGAGAGAAATGTGTGTGCTGCGTTCAAGCATAGAAAATTAACTTTAAATACAAGCCAGCCTCCAGACATATTTTCAGCCTTTTTCTTAGTACTTGTAGAAAAATATTGAGCATACCTGCATGAAAAGGAGTGCCAGAAAGCTGTGCAGAACCTTGCTAATAATACCCACAAAATATTAATAGCCCTGTAGAAACTGAATCAGTACATAAAGTTCAGCCAACAACACAAAAACAGAAAATGTATTGTGGTTTTTTCGGGTTCAGCTGGTGGGTGGGGCTTAGGAGAGGGGGGGGAAGCCCAGGGTGCCTTTTAAATGGAAACAGGGACTGAACAGGGACAAAACCACGTGACCGCGAACAATGCTGTCACAGTACAAATGTAATTACGGAACAAGGTAGGACGTGAAGTAACCGCCATAGAGTTACTTAACTGTGAATCCTCCACACCTGGGAAAAAGCGGGTAGAACTATTAGCCAAGACTTACGAAGATTGTATCCTACCTAAAATCACTAATGTCCCCTATTCCCAAAACCACTTGTGAGTAAACAGATTTTATTTCATTTAGCCTCAAGCATTTGCATGGGATTTTCATCTCTGATGCTTAGCATGAGGAGATAAAGGGCAGACTTTGCTTTGCTTTTCTGTTTTTAAACCCCTTGGTTTGCATCATATTATGCATTTATGGCTGGGAACAAAGACGCTTTATAGGAAGGACAATCTACCTACTAAAGTCGGAGCAGGACTTGGTCAGTTAAAATGCTAAGAAAGAGCCTTTTAAAGGCCACTTTAAAAAGAAGTGTTTAGTCTTCTTAAATGTTTTAGTCATGCTATGTGTTACCTTTCTGTATTCACAGAGAATAATTATCTCATCTTTTAAAAAGGAATTGCCAACTTCAGTAACAGTTTCTTTAATTTAAGGCATCATGTTAACTGTCAAATAAAGAAAGGAAGCAGCAATTAGTGGCTTGTCCAAGCAGAGGAAAAAATGTGGAGATTCAATAATGCTTCTGTGCCGATCATTGTGCCACTAGATTCCTTCCCTCTTGGACTGTAGACAATAACTCAGTACAGCACTCTTGTGGGCAGCCCTAATTGCAGGCTGCCTGCTGGACTCTGCCGTCTGCACCATAATCTGTTTATTTAGCAGTCATGGATCGGCTTGCTCGGCAGAGATCCAGGGCAACCTTAATAATATGACATGTAATCTCCCTTCCCATCCCACATGCCTCTGTTATAATTAATACTGCACTGGCATAATGTGTTACCAGCTGTTTATTAAATGCCATTGTTTTCGTGGTATTAAAAATCATGCCGTAGTCAGTGCTTCCAAGCTGCTACTTTTATTCAACCATATGAATAGTGCTTGAAATGAGAGAAATTAAATGTATACTTTTTATTTGTAGTGTTTTGTGCACAAAAGTGTAATGCCAAAAGTGAATGCAAATATTTGTGTTAAGTGGTCATATTTTCTAAATACTAACTGGCCATTTACAAAGCACCTCTTATTTTGAGTAAGTATGAAAATTCTCATATTGAAAAATGCAAAGAAGCTAGTTTTCTATAAGTGTTTTTACTGGAGTAGCTGCCGTCTTTGTGAGCTTTAGACCCAAAGCCAATTGGTAGCTCTGAGTAGGGTAGAACCATTGATTCAACTGGTCTTTAGATCTATACATAAATACTTATCTATGTCTTAGTTTGGACCTAACAATAGGATTTAGCCCAACACTGATAGAATTTTTGAAGCATATCTTCATTTCCAAGACCCAGTAAAGCACAACTTCCACCTTGTACATTAAAATTTGATCCCTCCGTGATCCTTCTGTGTAGATCTCATAGATATGGCAGAAGTCAAGTATATTTCTGTTTTTATACCTTTGCTTAGCAGGCAGAGGGCATTCCATACAGATTGGAACATCATGTCATCTACCACACCCAGATTGTGTTATCTGAATATACAGAGGAAGCTGATGCTTGTGGTTCCACCCCACTGTACATAGCACCTACACATTTGTCTGTGTGTGTAGAGTGGCATGCATATGTTTTCTGCTTCAGAGGTGTTGCACATGATGATCCTTATTCCTTTTCTACTCCTAAAATTCTATGATTCTATGAAGTAGAAGAGACCCATTGAATCAGTGGACCTTGCATACTTGTTATTTTAACAAGACCTATTCTTGGTCCCCAGGTTTTAGTCATGTCAATTATGCATGCATGGCCCAAAAAGTCAAGCTGCGAATGCTGTATCTATTATCTTACTATTTCAGACACAGAAATTAAAAGCCAGAGTAGCTGGTTGGTATGATCATTGCCATGACTACCACTGGGCACAAAATACTAGAAGACGTTCACATTTGCATCTGTATTCTCCAAAACCACAATATGAACAGTGGACCAGTCAGTGTCAAATTTACTTCCTGAATTTGTTAAATGGATGCCTTAAAAACAAGTAAAGTCTAGATAGTTTATATGTGTAATATGCTTTCTTGCAGATGTTAACTAAAAATGTAAGTTGACACAAAAGCTAGTCTGCACCCAACCTAACAGTGTCTGTATATTATCTGATGCAGCAACAGCTTAATCAGACAAAGCTAAGAAATCACACTTTTATCCCCAGCCGAGCAGGAATGAGGTTTTCATTATCTACCTTTTGCTAAGATCTTGGCTACCTGCAGGCTTCCCCCTATGAGAAATTGTCTTCATTTTACACAGCCTCACGAGTTATGTTCCCTATTCAGTTAGACTCAGATTAAACAGCCAAGAGATGAAATATCTTCTTGATTTCCTATAATATTTTTTCAAATTTTAGAATGCAAAGGCAGAAGAAATATTGAGAAATACCATCAAAGGATATAACAGTAAGCAAGTATCAGCTGTTCCTATCATATAGTCAAAAGGATAATTATGTGAAGGCCATTAACAAAATGTTGTGTACACTAGGTGCTTCCAAATGTATATACTTGGTAAAGTCTGACTTTTAGCATAGATTAGAAAATATGAAGCTTGAAGGGTGCACATATCTCCACAGTAACATGGTTAATCATCAGTGGTGCCTCTTCTTTAGAAAGCTGCTACCTGGGAAGAAAGTGGAAGAAACATAATTGCAACAAAAGATGAATAGAAGTATATGCATGCTAATTTAGGGCAGTTCTAGTGAGGAAATAAAAGGGGATATAACAAGGACAGTGGATGCTCTCAATAGCAATGGTACCAAATGTTCTCTTCACATCTAATCCTTCACTTGATTTGTGAAGTCTGGCTTGAACTAAGTAAATCATGGCTCAGAAACAGTTATTGTTCCTGGCTGAAAATATTGTCATTATGTACACTGCAATACTGGTCAATAGAGAACGGTCTTGTCTAATGGATCTGGACAAACTACAGATCCTTTGACTTTTCCACTCCCAAGTCCATCCATTAAAACATGGGAAACATCCAAGTTTATTCTTACAGATGTTGTAGGACCATGATTCGGTATGACATCACACCTTATGGCAAATAAGTATTCCTCCTCTTACACTGTTTGCAGTTTCTATCACATAGATTTTTCAGTGCTGCATCCATGAGACATCAGATATATAAATGATGCCATGCTAACTTACAACTGACCAGTCACAAAGCAAAAGCAGGGAAACTTGCCAAATGAAGATCTAGGGAAGTTTGTGTTAAAAAAACATAGCCCTTGTCTCTTAAGGGAATGCTCCATGTATTATTAATTGTAATAGTAATACAATATAATGTAATATAATATCTAGTTATTCTTTACTAAAACATTTTCACCAGCCAGAATCATATTAGTATTCATGTAAAATTTGTATAACTTGTCATGGCTAATTGTGGCTAATTGATAGGGTACTGGAACCATCTGCATCACATGACTGATCATGCAGCTAATTTGATAGCCAAGATGTTCCCTTGGGTGTTTGAAATGTGGAACTGCACATGCTTGGAAGTAGAGATGGGCACAAAATAGAAAAATAACATTTCATTTTGTTTCATTTCATTTTGTGCCCACCACCATTTTGTTTTGTTTCTTATGATTCTTTTAAAATTGTATGATACAAAATTAAACCAAACGAAACAGCTCCCCTGGGTCCTAGAGGCACCAGATTTGGTGCCCAGGAGCCATTTTTAAAGGTCTCCTGCTGAGCTGTTATCAGCTGGACCCCTTTAAAACTGGCCCAGTTGGCACCAATCGGCACCGGGTGATCCCCCTGGTGCCTACTGGGTCATTTTTAAAGGGGTCCAGCCCTTGACAGCTCAGCGGGAGCCCTCTGAAAATGGTTGGGTGGTCAGTTCCAGGCAATCGCGCTGCCCATCCGACCATTTTCAGATGGCTCCTGCTGAGCCGTCAATGGCTGGACCCCTTTAAAACTGGCCCAGTTGGCACCAGGGGATCTTGGTTCTGACTGGGCCAGTTTTAAAAGAGTCCAGCCCATGACAGCTCGGCAGAAGCCCCCTGAAAATGGTC
>JAHTLZ010000021.1:7170176-7187772 GCA_023846285.1 Phrynocephalus versicolor
ACAAAAATATACCTTTCCCCATAGCTTTTTGAAAACAGTAGCTAAATGAGCCAAAGACAAAACCGGGGGGGGGGGGGGACCGCATTTTCCCATCCAGGACTGTTTGTGACAACGTCTTTTTTTTTTTTTTTTTTTTTTTTGCTATAAACTACTCTATGATAGAAACATACTTTTTAATGACTTAAATATACATATTGGTATATAGAGATGGGCACGAAATGGATAAACAGTGTTTTGTTTTGTTTTGTTTCTGGAGTAGTTTCATTTTGTTTCATTTGTAACAAATATTAAAAGTAGTTTTGTTATGAAATGAAAAAAAACGAAATGAAACGCTATGCTCCCCTGCGTCCTAAATATAGCAGGGGAGCTTCCTCAAGCGATTCTAGGTAATCCCCTGAAATTTGAAAAGGTTTGATTTCAGGGGGCTGAGTTATGAAGCACCAAAGGGGCTGCCTCTAGGGAAAAAATCTTTCTAATTGGAATCAGAAGCCAAGCCGCAGCAGTGCTATCGCTTGTCTGCAGCTTGGCTTCAGAAGTACAGAATCTGGCAGCTGTTGGGAGTTGTGTAGTCTACAGTCTGACTGTTTACTGTGATATTATATTGTATTATACTCATATTTACACATTGCAATAGCCAGCCTGGGTTGTATACAAAAAAAAATAGATAGTTTAGTCTTAGTCCACTTCCCTAGTGCAGGGATGAGCAAAATGTCATTCTCCAGTTACTGTTGGATTGCAGTTCCTGGCATTCTTCACTATTGGGTATTCTGACAAAGCTTGATAGGAGTATTTGAGTAACAACAAAGTTTACAGCATGGTTCTCAGCTTTGGTTCCCTAGTTCCCACATGTTCTGTTTCAGGCTAATAGCTTTGAATTGACTTTATATTTTTACTACCCAAAGACCTACTTTCATTTAGTCAAAAGTAAGGAATGAAGGAAAAAAGAAAGAAAGCTAAACAAAATTCTACCATCTGCAGTCCAATCTGATAGCTGTTAATAGCAACCATATAAACACATGGAAACATATTTTTAATTCTCAATTATGGTTAGCTTTTAGAAGTATTTTTAGTATGGGAACAATCGCTGAAATCACATCTTAATTGTTTTGTATAGGAGGAAAATAAGTCTGAAAATTGGTCTTTTGTTCAGGAATCACAGATTACAGCTAATAATGGTCTCCATGCTCTTAAATGTTGTGAGAGCATCGATTTCACAATTTAGTATGAAGCAGACAAATATCAGCTGAAATGGCAAAATCATTTCATTAAAATAGCTGGTAATTATAGTTATTGACCCATTGCTGTAGAAAATGTTTGTTCTCTCAATGTCTGCAGGTAAGGATGAAACCATAGAAATAAACTTTGTTTTCAGAATTCGGCACAAAATATTTAGGAAGTGTTTGCACTTAGCAAGGACTAGGCTTCTGAGTTAACATTTGAGATACATAGCCTGATCTTGAAATGCCTTTGGCAAATATATTACAGCAGAGAGAGCATTGACTTCACTTTATTGGCTTTATCTGAATTGCCAAGGCCCTATTCAGGCATGATAGATTAAGGTGGGATATACATAGGAAGAGAATTGCTAGCCCATTGCTCTCAGACGACTTCCATTCCCCTACACCCAAGGAAGAGGAGAGAATCTCGTGTATCCATGTAGGTTCTCTTTATGATTCAGAAGGGTGGGGATAAGGGCACAGTGTGAGAGAAGTTGGAACAGATTCATACCATTTATTCTAGCCTGGTACATAATGCTGTGGCAAAGCCCTGCATCTGTGTTTTTTTTTTCTTCAACATATATGGCAGCTTTAAAACAATCTGACACAAATCGAATCGGAGAGGCTACAGATTGTCTCAACTCAAGTGGTCTGTGATTTGTAAGACAAACGGAAACAGAATCAATGGACAAAATATTGGCACACAAGTGGAGGACTCAGCTTGGAAAATACATCACTGCTCTTTCCACTCACGTTGCAGGAGCACAAGCCACAAGTATTCAGGGACACTATTTACATAGAGTGGTTGGGAAATTTCGTTGCGCTCCTGGATTAGAAAAGGCATGTTTGTTTAATGGAATAACTATATTGAGTAAATATTATTAATATTTGGGTAAGTATTAGGTGGGGGCACAGACTATCTGCTACTTATCAGGCAATGATTTCAACAATTCCCAGACAAATCAAAAAATACTTCACACCTCCACCACCAAGGCCATGGCTAACGACTCATACTTTATGTGTGTTGTAAAAATTGTAAGGGTGGGACTTCCATGCACCTCAGGCCATTCTCCACCTAATGAGCCTATTGAGCCTATTGTCCACCTAACGAGCCTATTCAGGCCATTGTCCATCTTATGAGCCTATTTCAGAAAGCAAAGTGTTCTGCTTATATACCGCCCAATACCACTTTTAAGTAGTCTCTGGGCAGTTTGCAATTTTAATTACAGTGTGCAGGCTACACATTGCCCCCCCCCCCAGCAAGCTGGGTACTCATTTTACCGACCTCGGAAGGATGGAAGGCTGAGTGAACCTTGAGCCTGCTACCTGGGATTGAACCCCAGGTCGTGAGCACAGTTTCGCCTGCAGTACAGGCAATTAACCACTGCGCCACGAGGCTCTTAAAAATTTCATTACGCAGGCTACACATTGCAACCCTCCATAAGCTGTGTGCTCATTTTACCGACCTTGGAAGGATAGAAGGTTGAGTCAACCATGAACCAGGTACCTGGGATTGAACCCCAGGTGATGAGCACAGTTTTAGCTGCAGTGCAGTTGTTTAACCACTGTGCCACGAGGCTCCTGGGTGACATGAGGTCAAAGTGAACTATAAAATGGAGGACTCGCAATTAGCTTTCCCCAGACTGACGAAGCTGTTTGGATGAGTAGTGAAACATTTCAATCTCTCAAAGTCCAGTTGCCATGACTCAAATTCCAGATATTACAGTTGTCCCCTGCTCTTTCACGGTTCATATACCGTGGGCCTGGTATATTGCAGGTCCGCAGTATATGAAAAAAAGGCCCCTGGGGTGAGGAGGAAAGGCCTTCCCAGGCCTGTCAGAGGCCCCAAAAGTGCTTCCCTGCAAACCAGAAGTGACTTTTGGTAAAGCAGAAGTGACCTCTGGGTCACTAGAAAGCACTTTGGGGGCCTCCGAGGGCCCAGGAAGCCCCTTGCAGGCCCGTTTGGAACAGCACAAGGTCTGGGCTAAGTACAAGAGCCCCCAGAGAGCCCCCCCCCAGTCTCAACCCAAACCAGCATCCACATATTGCGGATTTTCAATTATTGTGGGTGAGGTTGGGTCCCTAACCCCCATGATAGGTGGGGGTTTACTGTATTAGTAGTATTAGTATCCCACCACTGTGCACAAAGGACAGATAGGTCACACTGCTTCAATGGCAATGGATGGAAATCATTAGCTTTTGTAGTTCTATATCTGAAGCACTGATGGCTTCAGGACTGTATCACCATGCCAGATGTCCCGGTAGTAAAGAAAATCAAGACATAAGGTTTTTGCTACTAAAGTACTCTAAAAGAGCCTTCAGGGGAAGTGAAAAAAAAAAACAATTGGCATATCCCCTAGATTCCATATGGCATTGGTGTCAGTACATTTTTAGTGACTTGTTCAGCTCTGTAAGCTGCCCAGAGTTCCCTTGGGAAGATGGGCGGGGCATAAATCTAATAATAAATAAATAAATAAATAAATAATCAATAGTAAGCAAATCGCTGAAGGTGTCACTGATTGTACAATCAGAGGGCTGGAAAGGCGCACAAGTCATCACACCAGAAAGGGCCCCTTTGCAGGGAACAATCTTCCCTAAAGTGACTGTTCCATCTGCTGCTTAAATCCTCAGCAGAGATGGGCACGACTCAGAAAAAAAAATTCGTTTTCGTTTTCATTTTCGGCTAGGGTCCGTTTCGTTTCGTTTCCGTTTTCGTGACCTAATTTCAAAATTTTTCGTTTTCGTTTCGTTACGTAACGAAAACGAAAAAATGAAAATGAAAACGAATTTTTTTCGTTTCTTCCCATTTAGCTCCATTATGTGTTTTTCCAGTAACGAAAAACGAAAATTGGCTCGAAATTAGTCGTTTCGTTTCCGTTTTCGGTCCATTTTTGAACTGTTTTTCGTTTTCGTTTTGTTACGTAACGAAAACGAAAAAACAAAACAAAAACGAAAATACCGCTAAGTCGTGCCCATCTCTAATCCTCAGCTTAAATAAGTAATTGATGGGCCAAAAAGGTCCAGCCTGGGCATGAATTAGAATTGGGCTGATGCACAGTATCCCAAATGTCATGCAGCTGCTAGAAAATAGCTCACACTGGATGGCTCCACAATCATTCCAAAATGCAATCTATTTCCCTGAGTGATCACACCCTAACTTCTGGGAAAACATTGATTTTTGTTACATGAACCAACAATTGTTACAGGCATAGAATAATTAGGATTTTGTGTTAGGTAACTTGTGTTGTGGTGGCCATGGGTGGTAAGTGGAACATTCTTCAAGCTTATGTCAAGGAAGTAAAGGGCATTATTTAATCATTGCTGGAGGTATGGTTTACACCCGTGAGGAGCTCAGGTTTGTCCTGAGCCCCTCTTTTCTGCATCACATGTTGTCAGTTCTTGCTTGGGAATGCAACTCATTGTTTTGTTACTTTGCTTTGACTTGTTTTTTTTCTATCTCCTTTAATTTTTTTTCTTAATTATTGCTTTGGAATAGCCGGGTCCAGGGGTGGATGAGAGGAATCACCTTCTAATTACTCTGGCTAACTGAAAGACATGTAATACAGGTTCCTCTTACTTCCAAAGTCAACTGGGGAGCCAAGCATTCTGCTGTTGAATTTTAAAGAGAGCCTGGTCTAGAATAGCATTCCATTTTTAAAACCTGTGACCATCCCTATTAATATGTTGTCTACATTGACTGAAAAAGTGAGTGTGGAAAGTTGGAAAGCAGTGTTTAAAAAGGCAATGTGATCCACAAAGAAGCTAGAAAGATCTTAAGCAAATATGAAAATCAGAAATATGGAGAAGCCGTATGATGGTAGGCTAGCATTATTTGTTTTTGTAGTATGCATCACCATGCACCGAGCATATATCTGGGGAAATTAAAGTGGGCATTTTTGTCTTTGTTTCTTTATTTCCTTCTTTTGGCAGAAGCTGTTGCTTTGTGGGAATTCAATATTCTCTCATGGACCACTACAACCCTAGTGGGTTATACTCAAATGTGCATAGGATAACCATCTTGAATGGATTTGCAGTAATTTTGCAACTGTGAGTAACCTTGTTAATTTCCTTCATCTAGGTTACTTTTACAGTTCTTGAATTCATTGTTCCCCTTCTATACAAGTGTCATTCAGTTGTGATGTGTTCACTGATATTAGTTGAATAAACTTTGTTTTGTGTGCCCTGCAAATATAGTTTCAGTCTGTTTAAATAGAGTTTATAGTGAGCTTACAAATATTTTCAGCTGATGACATAATTTAACTCTTATCAACCAATAAACACTCACCATACATTGGATGAGTTTCGTGTATTTTTCTGAATTCCAGGATATGGAAAAATTAGAAGGCGTTTAAGATCTGGGTTGTAGAAAGGTGAGGCTGAAGGCCAGGGTCAGAGATTGAGTTAGATTTACACATCTTACAGTATATTTCCCCTAAATATGCAGAGAATGTCAGGGCATCTATCATCTGTCCAAGCAGGATGCTAATTATTTATAACCGAGAGGCACCTTCTACTTTACAACATCACAGGTTGCTGAAAAATGGCATAGGACATAAATTACAAAGAGCAAGTAGCTGAAATTTGGAAACATAGTTAACAATGCTACAGGTGATAATGTCACAGACAGCTTATCTTACAGGGCAGGAGAGGATGGTGGCAGTGATGTCAGTGACCTAGCAAAGCCATTAGATTTTGAAGCCAAACTGAAATTGGAGCTATCCAAAGTGCTGAAAGGGTTTTGGGTTTCCTATTGTGGATGGCTCTTCTGCAGTGCAGACAAAAGTTCCAAGTGGCTTCAGCATCTCAATGAAATTGGAGTCACAAACCACCACTGCCAGTTTGTCTATATAGATCTATGTAGACCCTGTATCAAACATTACTCTGGTAGACCAAAATCATGTTGCAAGAAAGTTAAATGAAAATTGAAGCTGGACCAATTTAGATGAACCAAGAGTATTATTTCAGTCAAGTCACAAATGTATACCTATATCCAGTGTTTTATGGGAATAGAGTGAAGACTAGGACTCAGGAGTCCTGAGTTCAAATCCACACTCAGCAGTGGAAGTTCACTGAAGAAAAAATAGATATAGACTTTTTGTTTTACTTCTGACAATGAAACAAAAATCATTTCTATCTGGAAGTTGAGTCATGGCTACCGGACTTCTTTTTTTGAGAGATAGAAACATTTTGCTGTTCATCCAAACAGTTTCATCAGTCTGAATACAGCTAGTGCGAGTCCTCCATCTTATAGTCAGTCAGCTTTGACCTCTTGTCACCCTGGTCTGAATTAGGCTCATAAGATGAACAATGGCCTGAATAGGCTCGTTGGGAAACAATAGTATCCATAGCCTTAAGGTGAACAATGGCCTAAGGTGCTGAAACCTATCAAGAATGGGTCATTAGCAATGGCCTTGTGGTGAAGGCTTTTTGATTTGTCTGGGTACTTTGGAAAGCACACCCTGATAAGCAGCAGATAGACTATGCCTGAGGACACCACCTCTGTTGAGGGAGGGGGTTTCGATGCTCACATGAATGGCTTCCCTTACTCCTCTCTCAAACCATCTCTCTTCTTTGGCTGGATATACACGACCCTTAAGCTGCGCTGCAAATGGCTCCCAGCTCCGGAGTTTAGAAATGTTTCCCCACCAGCTCGACGACGCCCCCATAAGCGTGACCCAGCGCACCTTTCATTTACCTGCTCTAAGCAAGTGAAAATTCCTTGATGCGGATAAGAGTGCCGGGCTCTCCTCGCTTGTCTGTTGTTTTTTTGCCTCCCGCCCCTTTAAGAGCCCCTTGAGAAGGAACCAGGAAGTAACGGGGCTCGTGGCAACTTCGACCAGCACCGGCAGGTTAGTAAAGGCTTCTTTTGTCTTCCCCCCCCCTCATGCAGACAGGAGCAGGAACTGCTGAGGGGTGGGGACGCAGGAACGGAAACGAACCCCCAAGATCTCTGGTCCGAATTTAAGGGACCAGCGGATCTTAGGGGTTGTGTGAAAAGGCCCTTTGTCTAATATGTGTACATCCTCATCTTTGAAAGAGTGCCCTTTGTCCTTCAAATGGAGGTGTTCTGCTGATTCTGGTCCTGAGCTGTTACCCCTCCTATGTTGGGCCATCCTTCTGTTTAATGGCTGTTTAGTTTCTCCAATGTAGAAGTCTGAATACTCCTCACTGCATTGGACCGCATATACTATATTGCTCCTTTTATGTTTTGGTATCAGATCCTTTGGGTGGACAAGTCTCTGCCTTAGTGTGTTTGTGGGTTTGATATAAACAGGGATGTGGTGTTTGCCAAAAATCCTTTTAAGCTTCTCAGACACTCCAGCCATGTAAGGAATGACCAGGTTCTTCCGTCGGGTCTGGATCTCAGACTGATCCATTGTCCTTCTGCTTTGTTGAAGGCCCACTTTGGATATCCACAGGCATTAAGTGCTGTCTTCAGGTGCCTGTCTTCCTTCTTCATGGCTTCTGTGGAGGTGGGGATGCTCTCTGCTCTGTGGTTTAGGGTCCTGATGACTCTTAGTTTGTGCTGTAATGGATGGTGGGAGTCAAACAGTAAGTACTGATCTGTGTTGGGTGGGTTTCCTGTAAACTTCTACTCCCAGGCCACAGTCAGGTCTGATGATGACTGCACAATCCAGGAAAGCCAGCCTGTTGTCTTGCGTGTCTTCCCTAGTGAACCTAATATTAGGGTCCACCACATTGATGTGGTCTGCAAAGGCCTGTACTTCCTGATTCTTGATTTTCACCCAGGTATCATCTACATACCTGAAGCAGTGGGTGGTGTTGTCCCTGGGAAGGTGTTGAGTGCCTTCTTCTCCACTTCTTCCATGTATAGGTTCACAACAATTGGTGGCACTGGGGAACCCATGGTGCAACCATGCTTCTTTATGTAGAAGTACTCTCTGTGTATGAAATATGTGGTGTTCAGACACAGGTCCAGGAGCAGGCATATCTGGTCTGGGTTGAGGCGGCTTCTGGAGGTGAGGGTGCTGTCTTCTCTTAGTCTTCTCTTTACCATTGTTAGGGCATCGATGGTGGGGCTGGTAAAGAGAGATGTAACATCAAAGGATACCATGGTTTCATCTATATCCAGTTTCAGCTCCCTGACTTTAGAAACAAACTCCTCTGAATTGTGTACGTGGTGGTCCTGACTTTAGAAACAAAATTCAGAGGAGTTTGTTTCTAAAGTCAGGGGGCTGAAACTGGATACAGACAAAAATCATTTCTATATTTTCCACACCACCCACAGTCATATACCTTTGTATCTCTTCCTACTCAGATTTTTGCCTGAGAAAAACAGTTGTCAAACAGCTGAATAAATAAAATGGAGGTCCCTTAATATTAAATATGTTTAAAGGAAAACAAATCTGTTTTTAGACCTACTAGACACTTGAATAAATCAAGCAAAAGGAAGCATTGCTGTCACATAATAATGTTTGTAGGCATTCCTAGTGCAGCATGTGTTGTTAATACAGTATTAAGGAAGGCTTTCATTTAAAAATAGCCCTATAAGGACTAGGATAAAAGTAAAGACTAAATTGCTTCATTTGGTGGCTTATATTCCCAAAAGATATAGAACAAGTTTTTAGATAGCAAAAACATTAAGAGTACTTCAGGACAATGTAGCTCATTTATGCTGGACATGCCATTGTAAATAATGGCTGCCCACTGGAATCATAAGATGTGGCTTCTAGCAAAATTTATCCCAGAATTTCAGATAAAACAGCCCTTCTGTTTGGACAACTGTCTGCCAGAACAATGGGATGCACCACAGTGAAGTTGTTTGTTTGTGTGTTTATTTTAAATGCCTTTTATAAGTGAGAAGGTTTGCAGTGCAAGCCCCTTTTCTGCCTTGATTTATTCTGAAATCACTGGAAAAACATGTAGGAATATAGGCTTGACCACTAAACAGAGGAGTTACCCAATAAAATTGTGAACAGGACACTGAATGTATGTGTCTGTGTGTAGGTAAGTGCCTTTCTCTCTCTCTCTCTCTCTCTCTCTCTCTCTCTCTCTCTCTCTCTCTCTCTCTGTGTGTGTGTGCTTAAAAATGCTCAGCTTGCGTTTAAATGGGTCTCATCAATAACACAATGCATTAATACGTATCATAAAATCCTTTCATGAGATTGCCAAAATATATGAATTATATGAATTAAAGCAGAAATATTTTCTAAAGAAACACACACATGATTTAAGGAGTGAAATATATTTTAGGTTCCCTGACAATCAATATGTTATGCTGTACAATATATTGGGTCTAGTAGATGGGTGTTGTATTAATTTTCCAGATTTGAAGCAAAGTTCCTGAAGGAGAAAAGTGCCGTTTAAGGGGAATGAATTCAGTTGTAAAACTAGCTTTAAAATATAGAACAGCTTTTAAATAAATCTCAGGTTTTATCGTCAGTGTGGGTGAAGAAGACAGACATAAATTGTAAGGATCATAGAAGGAGACTGAGCACACATTTAGGACGCTGAGATGAAGAAAATGCATTTTGTGAAACCATTTCAAAGTGCCTTTCCTTTTGTGGAGAATCTGTTGTCAATACTGTATATTTAACTAAACGTGAAAGCCTTTTTTCACTTCCCAAAAAGGTCTATCAAGTAAGATGGAACTTATAGAAGATTATTTCAGTGTCACTCATTGTTTTGCAGTGATTTTCACTAAACCTGGACATGTTACTTTTCTGGACTACAGTTCCCAGGATCTGCCAGCCAGCACAGCCACTGACCATGTTAGCTGTGGGATTTGGGGAATTGTTGTTCAGAAAGGTACCTTTCCTAGCTTCTGCATTTGAACTTGGCTTCCTCAGTTCAAATCCAGTGGCGGTGAACATTCAGCACTCTAGATGATTGGACTACAACTTTCAGAATTTATTTATTTTTATTTATTTTTACAACTTATATGCCGTCCACTACGCAAAGGTCTCTAGGTGGCTTAAAAACAAAGAATTAAAACAGTTAAAACATCAGATATCAATAAATAATTAAAACAATAATAAAATTCCAAGCCTAGATTCACAATGACAAAGGACTGTGGGAGTTGTGGTCCAAAACATTTGGAGTGCCGAAGGTTCGCCACCACCAAAATATACTATGCTGTCAACTTTGCCATACCAGACTTGTTGTAATTACGTGGAGCAGCTTAGACCTCGAATAAGTAATTGTAGGGGGTTGATTTTTTGATATGGCCGTAACTCTGTGGCACATATTAATGCTAGCTTTGCCTTGAATTTAATCTCCTCCCCACAACTCCAGTTAAAAGGCGCTACCAATGCTGTCAGTTGTATTAGACTGCCTGATCGATTTACCTTAATACTGATTCATGCACCCATATGTATGACAAGCAGCAGAAATTCTAGAGCTGTGCTTGAACTAAGCAATTGAGGATACTGAGTTCAGGTCACTGGATTAACATCACAAAGTAATTGTCTTTACTGTGATTGAAACAGCAGCAGCCACCAAAAGCAGCCCATTGAAGACCTGACAATTCAGAAAGCCAACCCATGTTGGAGTTTTGGGGTCCTTGTTCTGGTCCCTTTGAGACAATTTTCACCTCTATAAGGGCGACATAAAAGCTCACTTGTTTCATCAAGGTCAAGGTCCAGCCAATGTGATGGTTTGTAGCCACATAACTGTTTCTCATATCCTTTCTGAAAGAGGTGGTGGCAGTATTGCTCATCACTTGTCATGTTTGCTTCAAAATATGTTCAGGTGTTCAAGTATAATGTCAGGATGACACCAGTATTAACTCGTGCCCACCCCACCCCACCCCGCATTGTATCATCCAGAATAAATTGCTTAAATTGTGTTCTGCATTTTATTATTGTCTGGTTAAGCTGAAACACAACAGCAACAATAATACAAAACAAACATGGAATCTGGCAAGAAAAGGGGCTGGGACAAACAAAACAGCCAACTAATAATAAATAATCGTACACTCAGCAATCGTCAAAGCTTTCCCTGAAGAGACAGGTCTTTAATGGTCTCCTGAAGGCTGGCAAGGGCGCCACAAGCCTAATCTCCATAGGCAGCTTGTTCCAAACTGCTGGGGTGGCCACCAAGAAGGCCCAATTATGGGTAGAAACCCTTCGGGCCTCCCTCGGCTTGGCCACCCGGAGTGAAAAGGCAAATGAAGCTCTGGTTGTTTGAGACAAACTGACCTCAAGGAGATCACTCCACCAGATAGTCAGGTTCCAAGCCATGAAGGGTTTTGTGAACCAAAACCAATACCTTGAAATGTATTCGGGAGGCAACAGATAGTCAATGCAAGTGAGCCAGGATGGGGGTGATGCAGTCAAACCCGCCTGCACTGATCAGCAGCCTGGCTACTGTATTCTGCACCCACTGCAATCACTGAATAAGGGTGAAGGGTAACCCCATGTAGAAAGTGTTACAGTAATCTATCCTCAAGATCACTAGCACCTGCACTACCATCCTAAGGGAGTCCACATCCGGGTATGGGCAAATCTGAGTGATAAGTCTAAATTGGTAGAAGGCCACCCTGGAAACAGCTGCTACCTGGGCTTCCAGGGAAACAGCTGGATCCAGGATAATGCCCAGACTCCTCACTCTATCCACCAGCTGGAGGGTCAATCCCTTCAAACTGGGGACAGGGCCACTGTAACCATCCGGGGAACCTCAGTCTTCCCAGGATTGAGTTTTAGCCTGTTATTCCTAGTCCATTCCATGACTGTGGTCAGGCAGCAGTCAAGGGTCCTCACAGCCTCCAATCCAGAGGTGGAAAAGGAGAGATAGAGTTGCATGTCATTAGCATACTGATGGCAGCAGACCCCATAACTCCTAATGACCTCAGCCAGCAGCCTCATATAGATGTTTAGGAGTATAGGGGAGATCGCTGACCCCTGGGGCACCCCACAAGAGAGTGTCCATGGGGCCAACAACTCATCCCCCACCTCTACTCTCTGGGCACAGCTGTCGAGAAAGGAACGGAGCCAGCACCTCAGACAACCTGCCCAGGAGGGTACTGTGGTTGACGGTAACAAAGGCTGCTGCTGACAAATTGAGAAGGACAAACAGGGTAGATCAACCCCTGTCAGCCCCCCTCAAGAGGGCATATTGCAAGAGGTCATCTTTTCAAAAGAGAAGCATCTTCAGCAGCCTCTTAAAGCTAGGGAAGGAGGAGGCTATGCATGGCTCTGCCAGGGAGAAATTCCAAAAAGATGGATCCACTGCAAAGAAGGCCCATTCCCTTGTTGAAGGGTTTTTTTTTGTTTTGTTTTTTTTTTGCATCCCTCAGCATGGCCATCTGGAGGAGTATAGCTTGAGAAGATCTGGTGGCACAGCAAGACAGTCTTGGAGAGAGATACTCTGAGAAGATATACAGATTCCCAATGGTGAAGTATTTCTGTATCAAGGATTTATATACCATTTAGCTTTCCACTGGATGACTTGAAGGAAAAGCTCCATATGTTACTACAATAATTCTGTTTTAGTCCTTGTGCTTAGTTCTCCTAATGTCACTGTCAGTGTGGACAATAACTCTTGTGTTTTTCCCCTTTCCTTCTGTCTTAACCACACCCACCCCAGGCAAACCTCACATGAATACTCTATATCACAGAATTGTAGTGTTACAGAGCAGGTACTTGGGGCTGAATCCCCTTCTACTGTTGCATCCTTTGCCAGGTTTCTTGCTATCCCTGCTTATGATAGCAAATGACAGTAAACACTATAGAGGTATACCAAGATATAGAGATTACATCATATGAATTGAAATAATTTCTGTGGCATGGTATAGCTCAATAGTGTCTGCTAATGATGGTCTACCTATTTTTATATGAATCTCCAGGATCACATAGACTTTGTGCTTATACAGTAACTACTTATAACCTTATGGGTTTATGTTGACACTATGTTTTCAATGTTAGTTTCCATCACTCATAACTTTACATGGAACGTCTTGCATTCTCTTGTAGCTTTAATGTAATGTTGTCTATTAATGCTGTAAGATGTCCCTCAATTCCTTATTCTCAATACTTGAGCATGTCTTAATTGTACTGCACTGTATATTATCCCTTATATTAAAAAAGACACCTTGGGTTTTTTTTCCAAGGAGAAAGGCGGGGTAAAAATACTCTAAAATAAAATAAAATAAATAAATAAATAGAACATCTGGTAAGCTGCACCATGCCCATTCACCAGGACGGACACATTTTAGCTTTTCTTCTCTTAAAACTATCCAAAATATCAGCTGTTCTGAGTAGCACTCCATATTAGAGATGGGCACGAAACACCAAAATGGTGTTTCGTTTCATTATTTGTTGTCCTGGCCCCATTTCGTTTCGTTTAATATGAAATGAATTTTTAAAGAAAATGTTTTGTATTTTGTTTGTTTCATTTTTCTTTTGAAACTTTTTCTTTCATTTTTTCTGGCTGGGTGCGCCCGAGGGACACATTTATTTGGGGGGGGGGGGTTATTATTTTAAATAGTCCCCATTGTGGGGCTTTTTTTTCTTTTTCCTTTTTTACAGCTGAGAAGCACTAGTGCCTCTTTCTTTCTTTTTTTAATTTCCCAGGCCGGGGAAACTGGCTGCCCCGTTTGGGAGGGCCAGAAAGGAAAAGAGCAGGCGAGGGAAAGGGGAAGGGGAAGGGAAGGGAGCTGGACCACCCAGCCAGTGAAACAGGGAGCGGAGGGGAAGCTGGCCCACCGCCGTGCTCTGCTTCCCTGGGGCATGCCTTCTCCGCTTCACCCTTGCTGCTGGAGAGATGCTGATCCCCCCTAACTCACACACACACCTCCAGGTGGGGCGGGGGTGGCATGGCTGGGGGCAAGTGCGGGTGGTGACTGGTGGCGCATTCCCGGAGCCTGGGTCTCTCGCTCTCGCTCCCCCCTCGCTGGGACAGCAGCAGCAGCGGTGGTGGTGGCGGTGGCAGTGGGAGCAGGAGGAGGAGGAGGAGGAGGAGGCGCAGCATCGCGGGAAAGGCGAGAGAGGTGGGAACACACCTTTAGGGTGGTGTGGAGGGAGCCAGGGGAGGCCGAGAGGTGTTGGGGTGGCGAAAGAGGGAGATTGGGAGACGTTTCCAGCTGACCCGAGCTGGCACCCCATCTGCTTCCCCCTCTGCCTCCGCGTCTGCTCATGCCAACTGGATCCCGAGGAAGTTGGGGGCGGAGCCACCACCTGCCCGCCTGGTCCTGGCTCAGGTGGGGATCTCCGGGGGGGATGTGGGTTTTTAATTTTTAATGTTTTTTTATTATTATTATTTTAAATAGTCCCCGTTGCGGGGCTTTTTTCCAGCTGAGAGGCGCTAGTGCCTCTTTTTTATTATTTCTCCCCTGGCCTGGCCCTGGAGGAAAAGGTACACCAGAATGAAAAACAAAGCAAACAAAATGGAAATTTCCATTTTCCCTTCGTTATTCATTTCGTTTCCTAAAAAAAGGAATAACGAATACCAAAATGAAAAAAAATTGTTTTGTGCCCATCTCTACTCCATATTACTCAAAACCAGATGGTACACTGAAATATAAGCTTAGGTCATGACCAAAAAAAAAAAGATACACAAAGTACATTTCTATTTTACTTGCTCAGTCTCTACTATACTATTAGACAGAATGTCTCTGCTAAAATGGCAGCTTTATTAAGTTCAGATTCCTATAAGAGAGTTCTTGGCATCTTCCTAATAACATCTGATCCAAGGCCAAGATGCTGTATCTCAGCTCATCATCTCTCTAATGAATGCTGCATATGCATGAAACCCAAGCCTCTGTTCAAGTAGGTGGTACATAATTACTAGCTAGGTGAGATTATCTGAATTCATTTTATTAGATATTCTATGTATCTGTTATTGGTACTTGCTCCCCCTTTCTCCCAAAGGGAGACAAGATAGTTATATACAGGTACTATATTTGGTTGCATGAATTTTGAATTAAATCTTTTTTCATGAGAACAGCTGCAGTGCCACAAAGTTATTAGTGGAGACTTTTGGATTTTCACATACCATTGTTAAGTGGTGTATTCTCTGGAAAGTATCCAGAAGTAGTCAAAATGTGCTTCCCCTCTCACTACAACTGGACTAAAGGGAGGGACTGTTAGCCAAATGGCTTACAATTCTAAGCAAGACAGCCTCAAGTGTGTCAGGGGTTAAAATCTTGGTTTAAAGGAAAATCCTTGTAAAGAAGGAATCTGTTGGAAGGCAATGATTTCTTTCTCCCAGATCTGTAACACTACTGAACATGTGCAGTCTCTCTCCTTCCATCCCACCTATATACTGTAATTTTCTGTCTATAAGATTATATTTTTTTCTAGGCATGTTAGCCTAAAAATTGAAGGCTATGTTATACATGGAAGTAAACCTTTCCCTGCTGAAAAGTTGGGCTCCAATCACCGAAAAAGCCAAGAAGAGAATTGCCATATTTTTCAGTCTATAAGATCCCACCATGTACTAGACATCCCCTGCTTTTTGAACCAAATATAAACAAATCCTACTGGAAAGGAAGGGGAACAGTGGGAGGGAGGAGGGAGGAGGGAGGAGGGAGGTGGGAAGAGAACCCAAACTGATGGCAGCGAATGAGCTGAGCAGAGTCTCTGCCCCTCTGAGATTTCCCTTCATTCACTGAATGACTGATGGCTCATTCACTGCCGTTTGGGTTCTCCTCCTCACCCCACCCCCACTGTTTCCCTTCCTTTTTGGCAGCTCATTCACTGCATTCTGCTGCCCAAGATGCCTCCCCACTTTGCTTTTGCAGTGATCAGAATTGTCTTTGCAGCAGGGAAAGACACTTGTTAATAGGCTGCTCAACCTCCAAGCCTTTCCTTGCTGAACTATGCCTAATTCATTCACTGCTGTCAGCTTAGGTTCTCCTCCACCACCACCTTCTCTATGAGAAGTAGAAATAGAATTAGTGACTTTATGCAAACTCTATTTGCTTGCCATTAGCTCATCACTTTAGTGTTTTAGTGTTTTAGCCACTTCTTTCAATGACCTAAATTCAATATTAATCTAGATTATCACAAATTTATTGAATTAGTGGCAATTACATAACGCTTGGTCAATTGAGTTCTCACTGAACCTACTCCAATTGTGAGATAAAAAACAGATTTAGGTAGGAGTGTGCAAAGTTCACCTGCTTTGACTGCTGGACAGATTGGGATCAACCCCTCCCAAAATCCTTTGGCGGTTAATAAGTACAAGAATAAATAAATAAATAAGATGCCCTGAACTGACTTAATCTGAAGTTTGTGCAGGTATTTATATGCTGTATGACTGGGGAAAGGATGTGAATTAGGCGGGCAGGGGGCTTGGAATGGATGAATTACACATCAACGTAAATTTGGGGTGGAGCTTCAGCATGCCAGCAAATATTCTACCAGTTTCCTTCCTTTACTCCTTGCCAAACTTCTATGATTCCACACATCCCGCATACCAGCTGGACCTGTTATCCAACTGATACTCATCCATGGATCCTCTGAAATCAAAGCTGCTGATCTGAAAGTGCTCGTAGTCCAGGAAAGCCTGTTTCATTGCTATGGAGGTAATGGCCACCATATTTTACCTCTGTATGAACAAGCAGAAATTTCTTTTGTGGCACTCTTGAGGTGTAGCGAACAATAGAAACAAATAAAAAGGAGGATGGGAGAAATCTGGAAATGCACAGCTGTCCTTTCTGCACCCCATTTGGCTACTCTCCTCTGAATACAGTGTGTGTCCTGAAATGTAGGCCAGTATCTCAATGGGGAATGGATTTTTGCCAGTCCACTAGAACATTATCAGACATCTTTTATCTGCTCACTTGATGGGTCTTACATCCAAGGAGAGAGATGAATGACATTGCACATTACAAGTTCATGTTACTTTAAGATACCTTGATATGAAAGTCCAAGAAAGCAGGAGGATTGTTGCTGGAGTTTAATGCAATTGATGACAGCTCTATGCACTAATGTAAAAGGCAATTTTGAACATGAAACTTACTGAATAGAAAGAATACATGATTGAGACAAATTATGGTTGTGAAGGTATTAGAAAAAGGAAGCAGTTAGGTAGAATGGAAAGGAACACTACATTTGTAGAATGTTCTACAGGTAAAAGGAGAAAGGGACTGGCAGATAGTATCCTGCCATCACACAATCCATTCAGCTCTTAAAACGACGACTCAATATGCACAATTATGAAATTAATTGCATCATTTGAAATGTCTGTGAGTGATTTCCAGTCCCTCTGACTCCTTTTCAGTTAGACTTCCTGTGAACTTCTAAAGAACACACCGTAACAAATTGTAGTGTCCATATTTTATGGCACATTAGTTCTCAAGAGGGCATTTTAGAGAAAGTTGAAGCCCACAGAAGATTGCACAAATTCCCCAAATACATTATGAGCAAGAGAGTTCTTCCGTGCTGCAAACTGGAAAATGTTGAAAGATCGGAAAA
>JAHTLZ010000021.1:7187782-7215412 GCA_023846285.1 Phrynocephalus versicolor
AAAAAATAGATATAGATTTTTGTTTTACTGCTGACAAAGGAAAGTATGAGCCAGTAATCTTGAGCATTTGAACATGAAATAGAGCATCTTGCAAAGCAAAAAGATATAACAGAATCTGTGAAAGCCGATTTTAGGTGTTGACTCTTTAGAGGAGAGAGATCTAAAGAGAAAATGAAAGACGACACAAATGTGTGCAATAGAGGTTTCAATTTTCCTAAGGAACTATTCCAGCTGAGCAGAAAAACCATTAAACGGATCAGCTTCTTTCATTCCCTTGCATAAACTTAATACCCTGAGATTGCGGCTTTTAAGATTATTTCTGTAATTTCCACTTTTCAATGTCATGTGGCATTTCTCTCAGAAAGGCTTTCTTCTCTGAGCTTGCACCAATTTGTGTTTGAGATTAAAAAAAATAATGCTATCCATTTTACTTATTGCATTTTAGTTTTGTTAGGAGCAATTCATAAAAGGGTGGCGGTATGTGTAGCTTTAAGATGTGTGCTTTTGGGCCACCAGTGCACTTCACCTCTTAATAGTAGGACAGGTGGATAAAACAAATCACAGACTAAGGCTGCTGTATAATTAATGTATAATTAAACTTTTTTTCTTTTCAGTTCATACTACTTACAAAGTGGGTCTTCAGCATATATGTTGCTGCTGCTGTTATTTGCTGTCCTCCAACTTTTTGCGACCCTATGAATATGATAACTCTAAAATGTCCTGTTCTCAACTACAGTAGGATCCCCGTATCTGCTGGGGATTGGTTCCAGGACTTCCCGTGGATTACGAAAACCATGGATAAGAGAGAAGCCACCCCCAACTGCTCTTTTGCAACAATAGCTTGCTTTACAGCTGCTGTTTTGGCACAGTAGCTTGCTTTGCAGCTGCTGAATTGTGTATTTAATTTTTTTCCTCTGCCAACTGTGGATAACTGAATCAGTGGTGAATAAATCAGTGGATACAGGGGTCATACAGTACTCTGCTCACCTCTTGTAATCCCAAGCCTGTGGCTTCCTTCTCATATTTGGTCTCCCCCCCCCCCCGCTACCTTCCACCTTTCCCAGCATTGTTGCGTTTTCCACAAAATCCTTCCCTTCTCACGATGTGCTCAAAGTGAGATAGCCTCAGTTTCATTATTGCTGCTTCCACAAAGAGTTCAGTTGATCTGGGACCCACTTGCTTGTCTTTCTGACAGTCCAGCATATCTGCAAATCTTTCCTCTAGCACCACATTGCAAACAAATCAGTTTTGTTTCCGTTAGCTTTCTTCATTGTCCAGCTTTTGGACCCATTCACTGTGATCAGAAATTCAAGAGTGCATATGACCTTGGAATTGGTTTCCACTGACCATCAACTTCATGAAGAAAAATCAGCACAAGTGTAAACACATAATCTACTCTTAAACTTGATTGTCATTTCTAGTTTCTTATTGCTGCCCTTCTGAGTCTTGGTCTTCTGATATCTTCACTGCAGTCTTCCTTGGGCTTGGTGACTGAGTCAAGATGTACAAAATATTTCACTATTTTGATTTTTTTATTGTCTATGTTAAGGTTATGTAGTTCTTCTGCAGTTGTGATTAATGTGTTAATGTTCAACTGCTGTCCTGCTTCAGTACTTCTATTTTTCTGTCACTAAAATTGTTTCAAGTCATTGCTGTTTTCTGACAGTAAAATGGCATCATCTGCATCTTGATGCTTCTTCCACTAGTTTTCATCCCTCCACATCAAATGTTCTGCATATATACTGAACATATAAGAGGATAAAATGGACCCTGTGATAGGCATTTAATCTCAAATATGGTGGGAGACACTACAATTGAACTTGGACTTAGTGGCCAGTTCTGTCAAATACTTACACGTGCATGTGTGTTCTGTGCCATCAAGTTGGAACTGACCTAATAGTGACCCTAAAAGGACTTTTTAATAGCATTTACTTATAGTTTTCAAACATGTGTGTGTGTTGCATCATTACAGTTGTGACTCTTCGTGACCCCATGTCAATGGAGTTTTCTTGGCAGAAATACTGGAGTGGTTTGCCAGTTCCTACTCCAGGTATCATACCGACCAAAAAGAATATAATGCAAAAAGGAGAAAAAACGTGTAATGATTCTATTATTCTCAAACAAAACTTGCATCCCATCATAATACTATCGATATATATCTTTGATCACTAACTATTTCAATTACACATTAATTAAACAGGGAATTTAGTTTGATTTATAATATTGATATAGAAATGTATAGAAATCATGCCATCTTTCATCAAAATCTTTGCAACGTCCATTTGGTTTCAGTAATGCTCAGATCTTGTCCATTTCTGTACATTTCAGCACTTTCATAATTAACTGGTCTTCATCAGGAATCTTGTTTGTGCATACAACATTCTAGCTGACATGATAATGTGGATTATTACATTTTTTTGCCACCAATATTTTGTTGTATCATAGGTAATAAAAAGCTCTGGTTTTAACTCAATACTAATTAAGATAGTTTGTAAAATAAATATTTGTACCATACACCAATATTTGTACCATACACGTCCACCACATATGAGAAAAAGATCCCCACCCTTTGTAACCTTTCCAACAAACATCAGATATTTTATACATTTTAGCAAGCTTTGTTGTTGTTCAGTCATTCAGTCATGTCCGACTCTTCGTGACCCCATGGACCAGAGTTCGCCAGGCCTTCATATCTTCCACTGCCTCCCGGAGTTCGGTCAAATCCATATTGGTTGCATCAATGATGCAGTCCAAGCAAGCTTATCAGGCATTAAATACCACCTATAGAACATTTTATAATTTTTTTCTATAAATTTTGTTGACTTGGTAATTTTAACTTTCCATAATTTTTCCCATTCAGCCAACTGAATTTCTGACTTAAGATCCTCTGCCCATCTTATCATACATTCTTTTATTATCTCATCTTCTACCTGTCTAGTTAATAAACAACTATAAACTTTTTAATTAATTATTCATTAGGAGAAAAAATGATTTTATCCAAGTCAACTTCTTGATTTGAGAAGCTATAATATATGTTAGACCTTGGGTCATGCAGTGAAGCTTAATGGTATGAAATTAAAAGGAAGTGTATCTTTAAGCAGCTTGACTATAGACTTTTCTGTCACAAGCTGTAGCAATAGTGTTACCACTAACTGGAGAAGTTCAGGAAAACTCATGGAGTCCACTATCAATTCATTCATTCTAGTCATGATGGAGAGACACAACTTTCACAATTGAAGTGAGAATTTCTCGTGTAAGAACAGTGGTCCCCCGCCCTTTCTTGGTTCATATACTGCGGTCCCACTATATTGCAGGACCAAAGTATATGAAAAAAGGCCCCCTGGGGTAAGGGGGAAAAGTCCCTCAGAGGCCTCAGAAATGATTTTTGGTGATCCGGAAGTCACTTCTGGTTCGCAAGGAGGCCCTTTTGGGGCCTCCAGAAGGCCCAGAAAGGCCCTTGCAGGCCCATTCAGGACAGTGCCAGGCTAGGGGTAAGTACAAGAGCCCCCAGCTAGACCCCCAGGCCGGCCCCACCTGCATCTGCATATTGCGGATTTTCAATTATCGCAGGTTGGCTTGGGTCCCTAACCCCAACGATAGGTGGGGGTACACTGTACCAGTTTCTAGGGAGCAGAAGAGGGAGGATGCAATTGCATTCATGCTCTATTTGTGGGGTTTTAATGTTCTGCTTGCAAACAACTAGATGGCCTATTTGTGAGCAGAATGCTGGCATAGGTATACTTTTAGTCTAATTCAGGATGATTTTCCCCATGTTTTTGGGATTTCCATATTACCAGTTTGTATGGGCTTTTCATGGATCTCATGCACACCACCATCCAATGCCTGTTTCGACCCTCAGATGACCTGGATCCCACTCTGTCATTGAAAATCCCTTATAAAACTAAATAAATAACATTACATATGCAGCCTTTCAGTGTAATTAGCCATTGTGAATACATCCACAGTTTGATGCCACGGGTCCATAAATTAAAAAATATTACATACAATTTATGTTGTAACTGTAGAAAAGTCTAGTCTTAGCTGGATTGCAGGCAACTGTAATCAGTAGCAGAGCTGCCTATACACAATTCACTTAAAGCAATGAACCCATAATTAATGCTGGATGGGGGGTTATGGGAGCTATAATCCAAAAAGACATTTTTTCAAACTCCAGTATCCTAAATATGACTAGGTTTCCAAAACAATCTAGCTCCTCTTCTGTCTTCCACGGGGTCCCATTGAATTTATTAGAAGTTTAACTGGTCGCTGTCCTGATAAAAGGAAGAACTGAGGGGGGAAAGAGGAGAGGAGGATTACGTATGAAAAAGTTCTGCCTATTAATATTTATTGTGGCTTTTATTTTGCTTTTTAGATTATGATTGCTGTGTTTTTTAAATTTCTAGAAAGATGTTTCCAACAATGATATGGAAATAATAATGTCCTTTCTTAAAACCTAATTCTACATCTATTTCTATTATTGGTACAGTATGTCTATTTGAATTTCTTACTCAGCTTATGTGTCCTGTTATGTTAAATTGGTCTCCCACTTGGTCTCCCCATGTGAAGAGTAGACAAATATATTTCTAATTACTAGGAAGCAGTGATTGGAAGACCAGTCCAAGAATCCCCCTGCAACAACTATCAGGCATAGGAATTATATAGCCACTCTGAGTGGCTTACAACAGAAAATTGAGGGCAATGGAACCACAATATGGGAGGTGCAACACTGGATTGGCACTTGCTTCCTTACACTTGCTCTCTCTCTGTCTCTCTCTCTGTCTCTCTCTCTGTCTCTCTCTCTCTCACACACACACACACAGAGACACACACACACACACACACACAGAGAGAGAGAGAGAGAGAGAGAGAGAGAGAGAGAGAGAGAGAGAGAAATATGAAAAGATAAGCATTGCACACCCATACACACACACACGTACACCAGGATGCGATCAAACTCTGTCTCTGAAATGAGTTTCAACTCCATTTTTGAGTTTTACCCCATTTCGCCCATATTTTTTAGGCCAAATCATATATCAGTGTGTCACTCCTGGGAGACTGCTGATGTATTCCCATAGAGTTAAATATTTTGTTTTGGTTTTGCCATAAAAAAATTAATGGCAAAAAACCAAACCAAAAACAAACAACAACATTGAAATTCAGCAAATACCTCACAAGAATATCACCAGAAGTTCCTATGCATGGCCAGAATTCATTTTAATCTTTATTTTTATTTTGCTTCTCTGGGGACTATATCTATGTTATATTTATATCTTGCAAACTCTCATGAAATGTTGTAGAACTACAAAATATGGTATATCAAACTAAAAATAACCACAACAGCCCTAATTTGCAATTATAAGTGGAAGAATTATCAGCCAATTTTCTTTTTCTCCAACAAGATATAGCTATCTATAAATCACTGATTTACAAGTCTAAGAACTGTACAGTATATGGTTTGAGGGAAAAGCAGTTTTCAGACTTGTATTTATCTGTGTGAGTCAAGGTGCAGAATTTTAGGCATTTGACTGGAAGTTGAGTCATGGAAACTATACTTCTTTTCTTGAGAGACTGAAACGTTTTGCTGCTCATACAAACAGCTTTGTGAGTCTGAGGAAAGCTAGCTGCAAGTCCTCCATTTTATAGTTCACTTAGACCTCATGTCACCCTTGCCTGAAATAGATGAACAATGGCCTCAATAGGTTCATTAGGTGGACAATGGCCTAAGGTGCATGAAACTCTTGCCTTTAACCTTCCCAACACCCATTAAGTATGGGTCCTTATCTATGGCCTTGGTGGTAGAAGTATGAAGTATTTTTATCAGTTTGGGGATTGTTGAAATCACTGCCTGATAAGTATTAAATATTGGCCAAATAGTTCCCCAAATGCAGGTGACTCAACAATTTAAAGATATGGAAAAATAGTCCCCTGCTATCATCAAATTTGAAAACCTAGGTTCTAGAAAATGGATATCTTTGCTATTTGATGCCTTGTTTAAATGAAAGAAGCACAGCAAGCAAGGGGAAATAAATGGGGGGGGCACTTGCCAGATATATTAAAATGACACCACCACTCCTCTTTTTATCAGGAGGCAGTCAGTTAAATGATAGATTTATTCAATACAGATGAATTGTCAAGCATTACTTAGGTCCACTTATTAATTTGCATAACAAGAGCGTTTCTGCATCAAACAAATAGTCTACTCCAGCATTCTCATCATTTAGCAGCCAACTAGATACATATAGGAAGTGTCCCCCCCTCCCCCAACTCAGAAACAAATGGCCATTTCTAAATGAGGCCTGGTTGTTCTCCTCTCTCCAATGATGTTATTTCTGGAAGGTGGAAAAGGAGTGTGAACCCTCATCACAAAAAGATTGAAAGCTCTTCATTACCACATTCAAAAGATGCATGTGTGCTACTCAGTTCTGAAGAGATAATCTCACTAAATTTTAAATTCCAGGATTCCTCAGGACATATTCATGGCAATTACTATGTCGAATCCATGTACCACTGGTGCCATGAGAGATCACAGGCTGTGTAGGCCTTCTTTCACCTCCTGACAAGCCAGCAAGAAAACAAAACAAAACAAGATCCAAATTTGACTCAGTGTGCATAACATATGAATGTCATAACAAAAAGTGAGAACTCTTCATTTTCATACAGCATAAAATTGGTCAGTAAGCCCAAAGGACTTGGCCTATTGTAACCTGAAGGCCATTTTTAGCTGATGATACTGTTTCCCTCAGTCCATAACTGTTTAATCATATAAAGTAAAACAAATGGTATTCAGTGCATAGGAAATAAAATACAGCAGGGAAATTCTTATTAAAATGCATTAAGTTGAATAATGAAGTTTAGTGCTGAAGTGTAGTTCTTGCTGAGATATTTTTGGCGAAGTTATAATCAGAACAATTTGTCTTCTGTTCAAATTTTTAATCATTTAAGATTTACAAGGTCCCACTTCTGATTTGTTAGTTAAATAAATCTGTTTGGAACTCAGCCTGTGGATTGTTGTTTTTGCAGTGAGTCTGAAATTCTGCTCATCGCAGTTAATGCCTAAACAAAAAAGATCCATGCATTTCAAAACAGAAAGAACTACAGTATATTTAGAACTAGATAAAATGGCACATTGGTGACATTATAAAACAGTGGCATTGCTATTAATGCCTAGCCCCTGTTTTCTCAAACAAGGCATTCCTTCCAATATTTCCACAAATGACTACTGAATATACAGTGTATTGTCATGATCTTAAATATTTTTCAGTGAGGTTGAGTATCTTTCTGGCAACAGAGAAGCATATCATGGAATAGAGGTGTCAACAAGCACCACTCCTATGTCAGTGATGATTCAGGTCCATAAAGCCTTTATTTTTGGGGTTGTTTGCTGTTATACTGTATGCTCACTCATTTCTCACATGGCATACAGTGAGAATACCAGGCTTAAGTATTATATTTTCAAACCAATGCTGGGCTCTGAAATGGTTATGTTGACCATCTTTGACTCATTTCTTAAACCCTCCATCTCAAAACTGTTACTTTCCAATGTCTGTCAATAAATATGTTTAATTTCTTGTTTAATTTCTTGTTAAGTAATGACAAAGAGTAGTGCAGTATAATTTGGAACCAATAAATATATAACAAATAAATAGCACAGTATAAAGTCACTGTTGCATTCTTAACTTTTTTTTCCTACTCAGTTGACTCTTTTGTCTGTAAAATACTTTTCAGCAGACATTTAACATACTTTCTGCAGTAGATTTGTGCAGCTCCTGGCAAGAATATAATTCAGATCTTGGAATGTGAATAAGAACATGTTGTTGCATTCAGAGCTGGTGTTTGGATTAATTGCCAAAAGACTGTCTTTGGTCAGGAAGAAAATGTGTCAAATAACTCTGAGAGGAAGAAAGAGAGAGTGAAAGATGGGGTCTGCTACCACTGGCTACATGACTGAAAAACAGAGAAAGGAAGAGATGTGTGGGAGTAGATGAAGTTAAGCTGAAATCAAGGAGCAACAGAACATGCTGTTACAAGGACACCAGAGAACTAAAAGCACCTGCTTCTCTACCATTATCGCCTCCTGTAAACACATAATTAGTTGTCCCTGAATGGTAATTTTCTACTTCCAATAGTTGTCTACTTGGAATATACAGTATATACAGGACCAACCTTTTCTAAAGGAATTTCTCGGTCTGCATTTTGAGATTTTTACTGACTGGAAAGAGAAACCATAATATCTTGAAGCTAATACTGACAAGAACTTTTTTCCTCTTTTTTAATTTATTTATATATATATTTATTTACAAGGCAAGTTAAGATTATAGTACAATAGCATCTCATTATTTATACATTCTATAATTCCAATATCCATTTCAATATCCACCCACTAATTCATCTTGCAACATAGTTAATTGTGACACACACACACAAATAAATTCTTTTAAAATTTTACATTCCAGCAGTCAAAATTATTCCCCATAACACATTCTTCATTTCTTGTGCTAATTCCATAAGTTAATAAAGGTTTCCAGGTTTTCATTAATGTATCATGTTTTATTTCTCCTCTATATATTTTAATTTGATAGGTCAACTTTTCCATAAGGGCCATTTGCCAGATTCTGTTCACATATTTTTGTAGTGAGAGATTGTGAGCATTTCTCCATTTTTTTGCAATTTCAGCTCTTGCTACACCAATCAGATTTGCTATTAAGTCTTTATATGATAAATTTTCATTTCCATCCTTAAATATTGAAAATAATAGTAAAGCTTCATTTATAATTATTCTTTGTTTTAACAAGGTTTCTATCCATTTAATTATTTCCTGCCAATATGCTCCCAATTTGGGGCAAGAGATCCGCATGTGTTCTAGTGTGCCTTTGCTTCCACAATTCCCCCAACAATTATCTGGAATTCCTTGATTAATTTTATGTAATTTTGTGGGATGCCAATACCATCTGTGGGCTACTTTTAAAACCATTTCTTTCGCTTTAGCTGATATTGATTTGTAAGGATATGTATCCCATATTCCCATCCATTCTCTCAGATGTATGAATATTTAAGACTACTTTAGATCCCATACCCCTAACAAATGTTTTTTCAACCAAATGTTTATATATAATTGAAGTTATTCCCTTCCTTTTATTTCGATCCTTTTCTATACTGTATTGTTCTAGTTCTGTAAGTGTTCTCATAGGTCCGTGTCTTTGATATAATTGATTTGCCAAATTTCTTACTTGTATTAATTGTAGCCAATTACCTTTTATTTCCTTTGTTTTATCTTCTGTGTAATTGTTATTGGTTTCCCTGTCTCAGATAAGTCTCTTATTCTATAAATTCCAATTTTTTCCAATTTTTAAATTGTGCATATTTTTCTCTTGACTTAAATTTAGAATAATCCAATTCAGGGCACAAAGGAGATATAGGTGGAGCAAAATTTTTCATATACTCACGCCAAATTTTTAGTGTCTCACAAGTGTAAGGATTTTGTATTTGTTCCTTTTTACTAATTGGCTCTGTTGTGTGAATATAGGTAGTAACTATTCCAATTTCCTCACCTTTTTCCATTTCAACTCAGTCTGGGATTTCTTCTGCCTGATAAACTGTATAGCTTGAGTGATTTGAAAGGCTTCATAGTATATAGTATTTTATTAATTGTGGTATTCCTAGCCCCCCTTTTTGCTTTGATCATATTTAACACTGATTATGAACCTTATTTTCTTCCCCTTTCCCCCGATAAACTTCTCCATATATATTTTTTGCCATAGTTTAATTTTTTTAAATTCAGGTTGTAGTGGTATATTTTGAAATAAAAATACGAATTTTGGTAATATATATGCTTTAACTAATGCTATTCTCCCCAGCATTGATATATTCAGTTTTGTCCATTTTCAAATTTTTCCTTTAACTGAATTGAATACTATTTTGTAATTTCTATATATTAATTGACAAGAAATGACTGTTTGTGTTCCTCCACAATTTCGCAGTTCATATACTATGGGCCTGTTATATCATGGGACCACAGTATATGAAAGGCTAGGCCCCCTGGGGTAAGCTGTTTGGGCCTGTTTGAGGCTTCCTGCACTTACTCCAGGTCTGGTGCTGCCCTGAACGGGTCTCTGACAGGCCCAGGAAGCCCATTGGAGGCATGTTCAGGGAAGCACCAGGCCTTAGGTAAATGTAGGAGGCTCCAAAGAGGCCCCCTAGTCCCGACTGAACCCAGCATCCACATATCACGGATTTTTCATTATCACGGGTCGGGTCGGATCCCTAACCCCCACAATAGACTGGGGATTACTGTATTTAAATGCAATATTTCAGCCAAGATGGAAGTTGTTCACTAAAATAGGAACCTATTTAGTAGTAGTTTCCTAAAACTATTGAGAAGCAAAACATTTCTATCTCTCAAGAAAATGAAGTCCAGCTGCCATGACTCAACTTCCAGATAAACTTACCTGGATGACTGTGAAAATCTTCATAGACATATTCCTAAAATAGGAAACTACAGGTACCATCTTCTTCAGTCTGTTATCTAAACAGTAATACTTACATGCCATCAAGTTGATTCCAGCTTAACTATGACCATTCCAGGTTTTACTAGATACCAAGTACTCAAAGCAGTTTGCCATTCCTATCTTATAGAAGGGCTTTGAGGGCACTTAGCTTACCCAAGACTGTGTCTTCACCTGGAAATCACAGTAGAAAAAGCAAACTCCAGATCTAAGACTCTGCAGTTTGGGACCCAACATACTGAGCTATCTCGATAACTAGACTGTTACTTTGTGGGCTTCTCTAATGACACAGTGGTACTAGCAGAGGAACCTAGACAGCATTTGGTGTCTGAAAAACTAATGAGAAGGATCAGATTGTCTCTGTTCTCCTTCTAGGACTTGGCTCTAATGAAGCAGTTCTGAGATTGATTGATAGTCTCACTGTACTGATGGAGGAGACTTCTCTGCCTTGCCTCCCTTTCAAATGCATTCAGGTGGAATGGCTGACGATGGTGACAATTCTAAAAAACAAGCAGCCACAAGTGCAGAGCTACATCTTTGTTTTTGTTTGTTTTTAAAACTGGGATGTAATGAAACCAAAATATAAAGTGCTAAGCCATTCAATGTGGAAAGGATTTTTATTTATATTCTCATACTCTCAGTTTAATAAAACAATAAAAATGAAATGCATTTTATGACCCAAACAAATAATTTACTCAATTTACCCTCATCTGTTTAGGCTGATGAAAAATAATGTATTCAGATGACAGAATTGTTATATGTGTGCGTCAATTAAATTGAATTTTTATCTGCAATAATAAAAAAAATGCCTTCTCAGTTCAGAAATCTGAAATGTTTTCAATAGCTTGTCGGCTGTAAAAGCACACTGTTTTTCAAAAAGAGAAGTGGAGAGGAAAGAGAAAGAGAGAGAACAGTTTAGCTATTTGGAAGTCCAAGGCTTCACTATCCTATTGGTTAAAATTGGGTCACGTACGATTGGCATATGTAGGAAGGGTTGAGTTTGCAATGACCATATTGTTCAGTGTTGAACCCATTGCTTTCGTACATCCTGGGGAGGGAGGAACAGAAACAATGTGCATGTTTAGAATTGATAGATTTAGTTCCTTCCAGCAGGACATTGCAACACTAAGTACATTCCGGTATCCTGGGTCAATCCCCTGTTACTTTTCCATAATTACATCTCTGAAGAACTTGATATTGAATGAATAGATTGGTTGGATGTTCTGAACAGTAGTGACCCCACATACTGCATGAGCAAAGGGAAAGAGAAGCAAAAGCCCACTTGGTAGTGAGGTGGCTAATTTCTTTTGTAAATAAATAAATAAATAAATAAATAAATAAATAAATAAATAAATAAATAAATAAAAAGTCCATAGTTTAAATTAGAAAACCAATATTACACAATTTGGATGGCAAAATTGTGACCCTTAAGACATTTGGGGGACCCAACTCCCATCATGACCATTTATCTAGTAGGATGGGCATTCTAGTCCAACAACATCTGAAGAGTCAAAGCTTCCCCACACCTAATATACGATGACATTATCAAGCTGTGAAATTTGGTGTGTGCAGAGTGTTGAAATATTTTAAGGGATATGTGGGAAATGTAGCCCTAAAAATGAAAGTAGTTTTAGAAATGAGGTTTGAACAATAGTTTACTATAGTCATTGCCAAACAATTAGTCAACTCTCCAGCCAAGCAAGGTCTTTCTACAATAATGTTCCTGAATTAAATGTTTAACTATGGAGGTGCATATAACTTGCACTATCTGTAGTTACAATATTCTGGATCTCCAGTATTCTGGAGTTCCAGGGCTCTGGGGCAACAAACAATTTATGCTACAGGCCTTTATTCCTCCAAGCTTTGCAAAATTTTAGTTATCATCATCCTAATAACAGTGTTCAACAAAGGAAGAAATTTTCTTGGACAATCATTTGTCTTCCATGGGACAAAAAAAAGGATATTCACAAGAAGACAGAATTGTACTGGTTGCAAAATATTTCTGTGGGTCTTCCTGGAATTAACCTTTTCAGAGATACATGCCAGCTACAAGAAACATAGGCTTTGGAACGTTTATCCTGGAGGTCCATAAAGTTCTGTAAGACTCTTACAGAGATGATCAGGAATCAGATTCCACAACTTAAAAGCATTTCAAAATAATTCTGCTATACCATATTTACTGCTTTTTGCCTGACCATAAAATACTTCTCCCTTAGAAAAAAGATAGATAAATAAATAAAGACAGACTCTTGTTTTATCGCCAAGGACAAGCAAATTTCCTCATGTTCATCTCTCTGCACTCAGGCAGAAAATCAATCATTGCCTTCAAAAGAACTCAGTGTTAGAACCTGACAGTGGTGTAATAGGAACCATCAACACATGCTGAACTTGTATATTTTTTGTGTATCAAATAAAATGTTTGCTGACTAATAGCCTTGGGTGGAAATTTTCAAGAAATATTTTCCATGGAAGGCCCTTTGGTGTTCAATTCTGCAAGCTACAAAGAGACACTATAGGCGGCCTCTAAGTAGAAGGAAACCCCTAAGGTCTGTTTCTGTGTATCATACCAGGAGCTTCTTTCATCCCTCAGACTTTGCAAATTATCTTAATTTGTTTTATGTTTCAGTGTTTAGCACCTTAGTATAGGATTTTTTTGAAGCCTAATTTCTCACACTCACAAAATAGTCTCAGTTGCACCCAGTCCCAAGAGTTCAGACAAGGTTTGGAATATTTCACATTGTGAGTCCACCTCTTAGTTGGGGAGAGGGGTAAAAACTAGGGATTGGCACCTAACCCAACCCCCCCCCCCGCTGTTTTGTCATTTTGTAAGCTTATAAAACTTTACAAAACAAAACAAAACAGCAAACAGCGTGCCATCAAGAAATGAAATGAAACACCATTTTTGTTTCCGAAATGTAACAATTTGTCCTAGCCTCTTGATCCAACCGTCTTGAGAACAGGTTTATTTTTAAACTGATTGATTTGTTTTCCTTCCCATACTTCAACTGTTGAGCTAGCCAGGAGCTGAGCTCTTCCTTTCACTGGCCTTCACTTTTCCTTTCCTGATTAAGTAGGACTGTGGAGGGGTTTTTAATATATTTTTATACATTTTCTTTCTTTCCCTCATCATTCTGCTGATCAGCTACTGAGCTGATCTCTTCATGCAGCAGCTAGCCATTAGGTTCTTAGCTTGTTTATAGAGGATCCCATGCTTGAAAGCAAATTAATTGGAAGATTTGAGGGTCTTTGATTTAGGGCAGTGGGCTCTAAATAAAAAAGGGGAGCTCCCCATTATTTATAACCTTATGAAGTGTTTTGTTTCATTTCATTTCCTGACAAAAAAATTCTTTAAAAAAATCTGTTTTTAACAAAACGAAATGAACACTGAAACACAATGAAACGAAATGCCCATCTCTAGTAACAACTATTTTAATGTAAAGAATGTCACGGGGAAGATATTTTTATATAAAGACATAATTGTTGTGCTCTCTCATATAAGACAAGGCTCCCCATGAGAGGAAGGCCAGCCCAAATGGCCCTACTCCTCCTTCCTTATAAAGTCATGGTGACAGCTCGTTGAGAATGACAGCATGGCAGGAATGTTTGTATATAAGCAAACCAGGTCAACCAATCTGGTTTATTTATAGCAAAGCAAAGTGTTCTACTTATATATTGCCCTGTACCACTTCAAATAGTCATTGGGCAGTTTACAGTTTGATTACAGTATGCAGGCTACTGGGTACTCATTTTACCGACCTCGGAAGGATGGAAGGCTGAGTCAACCTTGAGCCAGCTACTTGGAATGGAATGCCAGGTCGTGAGCACAGTTGTAGATGCAGTATAGGCATTTAACCATTGCACCCTAACCTCCCCTAAATTTGATGTTTGCTTAAGTGATATGGACAACTTAAAGCAACAAAGCTGTTATGGTCAGAAGTCCATTCATATTTTCTCTTCCTGGTACCCTAGACCTCTGAATGCATAAGACAGGCCTGCCCAAAGTCCGGCCTGGGGGCCAAATCCGGCCCGTCAGGCCATTCTGAGTGGCCCGCGGCTGGCTGGCCCGCCCCTCCCTCCCCCTCCTTCATTCCTCCCTCCCTCCTTTGGTCCCCACCTTCCTTCCTGCGGATGGGGTTGCAAGAGGTCAGTGGGTGGAGTTTATAGGTCAGTGGGTGGGGCTTGCAGTGGGGTGGCAGGGTCGGGGAGCAACCGGCCCCTGACACATTCTCAGCCACCAAATCTGGCCCTCCTTACAAAAAGTTTGGGCACCCCTGGCATAAGATGAAAGATTGAGAAGAAATAGCTAACATTTTAAAATATACGAATCCCACCATGTATCTTAACTTATATAAATAATACCTGCTGTTTTCTGTGTGCTTTTCTTCACATCATGCCTGAAGTAGCTAAACAGAGCTATCCAATTGTTTAGTATAAATCGGTAGCTGAAACACAGATAATTCAAGTGATTTGCTCAAAGACAAATACAGAAGACACTTGAGACCTCAACAATGTCTCAGCAATCCCAGAACTTCATTAAACACTTAGTTTAGGATCTCTAGTAGGACATCATGTTTAACAGCTAAAAATGGATAAAAAGAACAAAATCTCCCAACTGTTCTATTCCTCAATTATATTGTCATTGTTAAACTTCACTTCCTTTCTGCACCCTAGCAATTTGTGGTATAGAAAGAAAGAAAGAAAGAAAGAAAGAAAGAAAGAAAGAAAGAAAGAAAGAAAGAAAGAAAGAAAGTCATATGTTGCTAGCAGCATTTTTTGGGTACAGGAAGCTGGTAGAGAGAAAAACATACCCTCCCACTGTGCATATAAGCCAGTTATGGCGAACCTTTTAGAGACTGAGTGCCCAAACTGCAATTCAAAACCCGCTAATTTTTTTGCAAAGTGCCAATACAGTAATTTAACCTGTATACAGGTGGCTATGAAGGGGTGATGTCGGGTACCCACAGAAAGGGCTCCGAGTGCCACCTTTGGCACCCGTGCCATAGGTTTGCCATCACTGACATAAGCTGTTTTAAACTCTCCCTCCCAAAACTGTTATGGCTCCCTCTGTACACGGTCCATAAGAATCCATGCCTGTAGAAGGGCAAGGGTGCTGTTGGGCCTGCTTCCATCCTGAATCTCACAATTTCCTAGGCCCACTTAGAAATTCACAAACATTTGTGTGACAGTGTTGAGGAACTAATGGTTTGAAATACTGCTTGTTAGCACATTCTACGTGAACTTGGATGAAATGACCATCAACAGGCTATTAACACTATATTTAGTGCAAACTAGAGTGGCTCCATGAAATGAATGAAATTTGAATGAGAGTCAACATTTTTGCAAGACATATTGATTAAACAGATCCACTGCACCTGAGAGAAACAGGTGGATTTATCACAAGGACCGCAAGATAATATTTAAAACTATTTTTGTGTGTGTTGCCAGGGTGCCTAGAGAGCCCTAGATCTTGAAAATCTAGAAGCTGTTATCCAAAACAGTAATTTTCCTGCAAAAACTCTGTAAGCAGCCTCAAATTGACAGAGAGATCTCAGAAGAGCTTGTGATATGGGGATATTTATAGACCTGGAATGGAATGGAATTTAAATGTGGGCTGGGTTATATTGTCTGCAGGGTGGTCGTAGCATATTTAAATGTACACGAGCTCTCCATAACAGCCCCTGTAGTCAGTCTTCTGTCAAGGAGAGTTCCAAAACAAAGGCTTTGCGATTTTCCAAATATCAAGGAATGGGCAGCTGATCTCTTGTAAAGCTAATAGCTTGTGACTGTGTACTCAGGACTAATCCACCCTCTAATACTTTGTGTGAAAAATGAGGATGGCTTGCAACAATAGACTAGTCCTAATGAAAACAATTTCTCTCCCAGCTACTGTGACATATATGGATCTAAGCTCAGAGGAACCAGGAAAGCCTGAGGGTGTTGGAAGCTAATGTAATGAGGACTTCATCTCTCAAAGTGCTAGCTCCACTACACCACTGACTCTTTGGGTATTAGGCACTGGTTGTACAGTATTCTGAAAGTGAGCAAAATGAAGCTCCGAGCACACATGTGGCCTTCACAAGCTGCATTTGAAGCCCACGGCCACCTTTTTAAAGAACATTTGCCACTTGCAGAAGCTTTCAAGTTGCAGACCCCTTCTGCACTGATGTACATAAGAAAATTGCTCACTGCTAAAGCTGACAGTGAGTTTATTTGATTGTTGGTTTTGCGGGGTGGGGTTGCAATTTGGGTAGTTTATCCTCCAGACAATGAATTGGTTCCTGAAGCAACTGATGTTGCCTGACTTGTGGCATGCAAATTCAAATCCAACCCTGCATGATAGGTAGGCTTTTATATATTTATGATTTCCCACTGCCAACCACCTCTTGTGGGAAATTCTTGACTATCCTGTCTTCTTGGAGTTTGCCTGGGAGGGTAGGAATATTTTTCACATTTAGAATATACCAGATGCTTGCATTCATACAATGGCAATTTATTCCTTCCTCATTCGTGTTAAGAAAGCTAAGACATCCAAAAAGGATATTCCAAAATATGAATAATGACTCACTGAAGATGAGTGACATTCTACTGCCACACTGAGTAATGATGCTACATAGGGAGATGGGCTTAAAGATAATATTAGGCATGGGCCCCCTAATGAAAATGAAACACTATTTCATCATTGTGGATACTAATGAAATGGTTGTGTTGTTTTGGTTTTTGTTGTTGTTGTTAAAAATGAACCCTTTTGTAAAATGGGTTCCCCAGGGTCAAAGGGATACCATTTTTTGGTAACTCCCTTGGACTCTCCCCTTTAAACAATACAAATTTGGAGAGTTTGGGGGGTAAGGGTTCTGAGTTATTAAGCTCCAAAGTGGGTGCCCCTAGGAGACATTTTTTTCTAATTGGATCCAGAAACAAGCCAAGCCGGATTGGCTTCTTTCTAGTTTCAATTAGAAAAAAAGGCTCTGAGATATATACTACGCCTAACGAATATCTGGTATAAATTGTATATCCCATCACATATTATATTGCACACCTCATTCTGCTTCTATATGTCTGAAGAAGTGGACGTGTCCACGAAATGTTACATTAAAATATGAAAGTTAGTATTTAAGGTGCCATATGTTTTGTGTCTTTTGCTTTGGGTTGTGTTGTTTGTCTTTGATTTTGGCCGGAAATTCTTGAAAAGACTAACATGGCTACCCTCTCTAAAACTTTTAAATTTGGTTAGTAACAAAATGAAATGAAATTGGGATGGAAAGAAATGAAACGAAACACTATTTTTTGTTTCGTGCCCACCCCTAGAAAATAAATTAAAGTTGCCTCAATGAGAAATAAATCAAGCTGCTTTTTATGGCTTCAGAGAATAGATGTCTTGGGGGTCTCTTAGAATATCTCCCACCAAACTGTTATTCTAAATAAAATGAAAGCTGCAGTCTACTTGTAGGCTATTTGGCTAAGTGGTTGTAGAAGCTTGATCTAAACTTACAGAGCCACAGATAAAATTAATTATTATTCCATGCTTTGAAAAAAGCAATTACCTTGCCAAACAAACAAACAAACCTATAATGTGGAAAATCCAGGATATCTGATCTTAGCTAACTTAGGAACCTTGTGGCACAATTGTTAAAATGCAGTGCTGCAATGAAGACTCTGCTCATGACCTGAGTTCAATCCTCAAATGCCAGGTCAAGGTTGACTCACCCTTCCATCCTTCTGAAATCAGAAAACTGAGCACCCAGCTTGCTGGGGGTGGGATGTGAGTGGGGAAGCAATGTGTAGCCTGCTTAATCAAATTGTAAATTGCCCAGAGAGTGTTTTAAGCACTATGCTGCAGTATATAAACAGCACATTTCATTTTACTTTGGTTTACTTAAATAATCACTTTTGAATAAAACTGTGGTCTATTTTCAGCAGATTCTATATAATATGGAACCAAACAGATTCTCCCATATCCCAGGAAAATGTCAAGATAGGAGCCAATGGCACTAGCATTTTGCATTCTGTCCAGGTAACTCAATACCTAAACCAGTATCAGCTGTAACAAAATGCAATTAGAATCCCTATGTTTCCATGCTATTAAAGCCAGGCATTGAATTTGTTTGCTTTGCTGTTTTATTTTGTACCGAGAGCAGAGTTAAAGAGGCTGGCTATTCAGAAGCTTTTGTCAGTCAGGACCTTTATTGGCATCAAGCCAAACATACAATACAATGGGAAACAATACATGCACACACAAGGAGTATGTGCCCAATTAAAATTGCATGGGTACTAAAATACAGAACAAGACATGGTATGGCAAAACACAAAATAACATGTTATGTCGTTTTAAAGAGTATTTGGCCATTAACCATGAAACTCTGGCCCACCTGGGGATAGTCATCCTCATCCTAAGAGTTTGAAACAGAAGACCCTGTTGGGAATTGTAGCCTGTGTCGCTGGACCAATAGATTAATATACAGTATATGGCAATCTGCCTAGTGTGGACTTTATTCTTGCCTGACAACAAGTTGTGCAGAACCGCCTCCTCTGATCAACCAGGCAATCTAGCAAGAAACAGCTCCAGATAGGAAGCGTGAATATCCCTGCATACAGTGCAATGAAAGAGCATATGCACCAGGGACCCGAGAGCCCCAGAATTACAGGGGCAAAGCCGTGTTTCCATTGGCTGGGAACTAAATCTGCCATAGAGAATACTAAATGGGTGTACGTTACATCTTGCTGGGGTGAAGACATGCCATTCTTGGGGGCTCTCTACAAAATACAAATAGCTGGCCGGCTTATCAATATAAAGAGGGAGTTGAAGATTTAAGGGTGAACAGACTTTGCAGGATGCTGCTAAGAGGTTTTGCCTTTCGATATCTAATAGCCTGACTTTTAACTGTCTATATCAGAGTTGGCAAACCTATGGCATGGGTGCCAAAGGTGGCACCTGGAGCCCTTTTCTCCAGGTGCACCCGACATTCTCTGGGCACCCGACATTGCCCCTTCACAGCCTGTATTTGGGTTTAATTGCTGTATTGGCACTTTGAGCAAAATTAGTGGGTTTGAATTGCAATTTGGGTACTTGGTCTCTAAAAGGTTTGCCATCAGTGGTCTGCGCAAAGGATAGGGCATCCAAATAATCAGGTGGGATCCCCATAGTTTGAATCTTTTGAGAGAACAATTTAAGACAGGGAGAATAAAAGCAATCAGAAAGGATGCCTGCTATTAGGGGGTCTTTATTAGACACATAACATATTCTCAGCCAGTACTTGAATTGTCTCAAATGCACTTGTATGCTCAGTCTAGTTAATCCGGCCTCCAGACACAAAGCTGCATATGGCATGCAATGGAGCACAGCAAAGATTTTGTAAAGGAAAGAGTCCTCGAATGTTTCAACCAAGGAGTTGAAAACATCCAGCCAGATTGGCATCCTGTACAGCATCTGGGAGATGGCCTTGGCTTTAAAGACTGGTGGGGTGGTGGGAATGTGTGCATTGCCCCATACGTGAAAAAAAAAACGAAGAATAGCTTGAATAGTTAGCTTTACTGAATTGGTGATAATATAACAATGTCTAGCTCATGAATTATGGTAGTGAAAATTTAGGCCTAAGTACTTGAATTATTTAACTTGTTGGATTGCTCTCCCCTGAAATATCAAACAAGAAAAAATGCCCACTAAAATTCAGCATAGAATTATAGCAGAATACCATCCAACAGAACATCATTTCTAAGATTTCCACCCCCAAACAGTGGGTTTTGAAGGCAGCTGGCAGCTGAGGTGGAATAACAGCATAAGTCCAATACAATTGGACCCTTTTAATTTAATGCTCATCTACTAAAGCAAAGGAAAAAGGAAGAAATGATCTGGCACACAAGATTGTTTGAAGGTTTTCAAGGCCTACAAAGGCTTTCTTTCAGGGCTTCTGCTGTGCCATCAGGGAAGGCTTGGGTTTTATAGAAGACCTATAGTGGTATGTGCAAGAGATGGGCATGACTTAATTCATTCCACTTTGTACAAGGCTTATGCAGCAGCACAGGTGCTGTGTATTGTAGAGTGGGTTTAGTGATTTCAGCAGTGATTCAGCTCTTTGACATAGCAGGCTGGAGACAGCTTCTAGTGTAACAGCTCTTTATTCAGGGAGAGAACAAGACTGGGAACTGGGGAGAGGGAGATACATTTATAGGAGCCAGGACTGGCTAGGAAAAGATACATTTTGGAGGGAACAATTACAACCAATCACAAAGCTGCCTTTTGGCAGAGACCAATAGGGTTGAGGATACAAATGCAGCAACTTGAATAAACCAATAGGCCTGTTCCCTTTGGAACAGGAACAGAAACCAATAGGAATACAGCTCAATACACAACACTGTGCATCTCCTCCCCCTCCAGCCAGCTGGCCCAACCTTTATTTTTCCCCACCACCATCCTACTCCTACTCCAGTGGTGCTCCAGTCCAGGCGGGGGACTGCCCTTCCCTACCTCCTCTATCAACTGACTATTCAAAAGAATTTTGTAGAATGCAAAAGAACTCACTGCATTCCAGGCACTAGAGTTTTTTCACAGTTTTTGAAAGATTTTTTTAAATCCATTACTTAAAGAGATAAATGGTTTCTTAAAAGAAACCAGAAAAATTGATAATTGTGGACAGAAATTCTGGTGAAATTTGTGGGCAAGGGGTACTAAGTGACACCCTCTTTGCTTTGTGCCACTTAAAGCAATGCTTCGTTGGGACGGGCTTTTGGTTTCAAAGATAGAATAGAAATATTTGTAGTTTAAGCATTTTGAATCTCCAGTTTGCCTGTCTGTTATAGATTACAGAAATTATAGAAATAATTTGTTTTTACACAGAATAGAGCATACAAGAAAGAACATCAGAGAAATGCACCAGAAATCTATCTACTTCTGAGAACACTTCATACATTTTGCAGATTAAACATATGCTCCTTATATGCTACATCTATTGGGACAGATGATGCTGTGTTCTTTTTACCCCTCCCTCTATCCTGGTTTCCCTGACTATTTCCCACTGAAGTGCTTTTCTTCTTTTTACTGACAGGCGAAGGATAGATTAACAAGCATTTCAGCATGTCACAGTGCCCTGTACATTGCTATTCACTGAGGTATATTACTCAATTGCAAATGACATTGCTCTCCTCTCTATTTCTTTTCTGCTTTCCACTTTGAATTGGAGAGCAAGTATCAGCAGGAAAACATATTTCAAAATCCTGCTGTTTCCCACATCTGGATCTACCCAGCATTATATGTTACAGAATCAATGACTCTCTGAACTCAAGCTTCTACACTGCATATTCTTTTGCACTGGTGTCCAAATTAAACTGCATTTACCATAATATCTTAGCAGTTGATAGTAAAATAGTTAGCTGCCTAGATGCCCTAAGCACATCCGATCTTGCCTGATTTCAGAAGCTAAGCAGGATGGGAGACCTCCAAGGAATACCAGGTGCCTGGAGTAGGAACTGGCAAACCACTCCAGTATTCCTGCCAAAAAAAACTCCATGGATATGGAGTCACAAAAAGTCGGTAATGACTGTAACAACACAACACACAGTAAAATAGTTATTTTTAAAAAAAAAAAAATCTCACCTGGCTTAGCCAATAATTTTTCTCCTCAAAAAGGATCCAAGGTTGCTTCCATCATTAAATAAAATATTTAAATCTAACACTGAAAATATACAATATCTCCTGCATCAAACTCAGTAACCATGCAGGCTGGTACATTCTGAAAATCATAGTCCAGGAACTGCATGTAATTTCTGATCTCAGTTGGAACAGGCCCACTGCTCAGCTCAACTGGAGTAGGCCCACTGAATCCCTCAAGGGAGGTTGCCAAGTCTCGTGGAAATTCAATGTCTCTACTGGTTTCCAGGCAAGGAGACAAATGTCAAGATGAGTTGTACTGGAGGAGGAGGAGGAAGAGGGGGACGTTTCATTTTATTGTGCAACGTAGGTTTAATGTGCAGTCACCCATCTCCTTTTTGCTTCCAATGAATGTGTCACTGCTTCAGCATAAAAATGCTTCAATGTGTGTTGAACATGTTCTTCCTTCTGTCAATTGGCTGATTGGCTAATTGATCTCTCTCACGCACTCACACATATGTTGTTTTATTGCAGTTCCTAAAGAAAGACTTGCCTCTGTGGCATCATAAGTATCCGCCTCCTATAACTTTGGGAATCTTAGTGAACGGGAACCTGCTGCTCATGTTACAAGGGCAGGGAAGGCAGGGCAGGGAAGGACTGGGATCAGAGTCCAAATGTCTCCAGGGTCTACTGATTATGGGAACAGCCACAGAAAGGATCTGGGTAAATGGGCCCAGAATCTGCCTAAAATACAACTAAAAACATAGACCTAGGGGAGTTGGGGTAACCAAGTTTATGCCACCATTCCCACTACAGCTTGCATCCACTCTGGCCTACGTATAGCATCTATGGCATGTGATGAGCTTCCCAGGCCCTACATCGCTGGTGGATCTTCAGGAAGGCTCTTTAGTTGCCCATGGGTACGCACCTACCCCTACCCCACAGCTTCTGCCATGGTTGGAAGGGCTTTATGCATCAAGAATGCTCCCCAGATTTCATAGCATGATGGGCCCAACAGTACACACCCACCATCAGCAACTGTCTTCCAAACTCCTCTCATTTTCCTGGTTTTTTAATGCAGTATAGATGCCTTCACACTGAGTTGGTGAACCCTATACCAGGTGGGAATAGATGCTGCATAGGAACTGTTTTTGTTTTTTTAAATATTCCTGCATAGGAATTACTGGTAAGTGTGTTTCTATAGTAGTGCTTGGCTTACCTGGAGACTCAGGGAAACAAAGCAGTTGTCTGAGACTGTAGTGCTGTGAGACCTAGCATTTGTGAACTGGGGTCCCTTGATATTCTTCAGTTTAGAGTTTCATAGCCATCAGTCTGCACATTTATTGTGCTGCTCAATAATGTCAGTCTGAAACTTTGAATTAGGTGTCTACCCAACCTTGGTTCTCATTACATGTGTCACACTATAACTCCTATAATTTCCAGCTAGCAGGGCTGATGCCCATGATGGGAAAAGTTGATATAAATGCCAGTCCCTTGTTTTTGGGGAGAACCTGGCTGAGAAGCCTATTTTAAAGTAATGTTTATTTTATTTTATTTCATTTTATCAACCATTTGTATAAGAGATCCTTTGTACCTTTACTTTAGAATGTTCTGCATAAGGCTATCAGTCCATAAAGAAATACTGTATCACGTCAGGTCATCATTAACAGGTTTTGCCACAGGGTTGTTCCCTGAAAATAATAGCATTAATATGTATAACTACTAATGTACTGAATTATCATCCGTTACATACTTATCTACTGATCACTGTGGAAAGAAACAGACCTTCCAATATACTCACTGAAACTGTGAAGTCTTCTCCAAAGCAACAAATGACTCTAAAATCATCAGCTGTATTTTTAATCTGTAACTGAACTGATTCTTGGTGCAAATGAATTATTATTAGTTAACAGAATGTCTTTTGAGTTTCTGTGCAAACTAGAGATGTGAAGTAGACATGGGCACGACTTAGCGGAATTCCCGTTTCCGTTTCCATTCCTCGTTTCTGTTACGGAACGGAAACGGTAACGGGAATTACTCCGCTAGAACTTGAACTCGAACCGACTAAAGAATAATTGGGTCTGATTTGTCGTTGTCGTTCCTGGCATCTTGGGCGGCGATCCCGCGATGCCAAGCGGCACAGAAAAAAAGTTTTGTTTTTTTTAAAAACCGATTCCCGGCCGGCCGGCCAAAAAGCAGGTGAAAATATGCCTGCCTGAGTGAGGGCACCTACCAGAGGGGTGGTTTCTGGGGGGGGTCCCCAGCCTCCCCCCCTCTCCTCCTGTCCCTCCTGGGCTGCTCTGGGGGTGGGCATCCTCGTTGTCCTGCCAAAGTCGCTGGCTCGCCGGCTCGCCGCCATTCAAGCGGCACAGAAAAAAAATTTTTTAAAGTAAAAAAAACCCCGATTCCTGGCCAAAAAAGCAGGTGAAAATATGCCTGCCTGAGAGTGCACCTACCAGAGGGGTGGTTTCGGGGGGGGGGTCCCCGGCCTCCCCCCCTCTCCTGTCCTGGGCTGCTCTGGTGGTGGTGGGGAATCCTCGTCGTCTCGCAGACTCGCAACAAGCCGGACTTGCCGCCGGCCGCCGCCATTCAAGCGGCACAGAAAAAAGTTTTAAAACCCGGTCCCCGATTCCCGGCCAAAAAAGCAGGCAAAAATATGCCTGCCTGTCTGAGAGGGCACCTACCAGAGGGGTGGTTTCTGGGGGGGGGTCCCCGGCCTCCCTCCCTCTCCTATCCTGGGGGGCTGGGGGCATCCTCGTCGTCTCGCACAAGCCGGACTCGCCATGCCATGCAGTGCGGGCGGGGGGATCCAAAATGGGGCGGCGACCACAATATTTTTTTTTGAAATCGTGGTCCAAAAACACACAAGCACCACAGAAACATGCGAAAATTGCTATTTTAAAACTGCCAGAATTTTTACAGTAGCAGTGGGTTTTTCTTGCAACAAAATGTCTCCTCTCCTCTCTCTGTCCTCTCTCCATTTATTTTATTTTATTTTATTTTATTTTATTTTATTTTATTTTATTTTATTTACACCTGCGCAATGATGGGCTGGCCATGGGAGTGGACGCATGGCCACTTGGCCACTGAGACTTCTGGGATGTGCCAAAAAGCCCACTAACCCTGCCCTAGCCCTAACCCTAACCCTTACCCATACGCCACACTGGGCCACAGTACACTGTCCTCTTAGTGGGTCAGAGAGGCACCCAGAGGTGCACCCCAATACTCACCCTAACCTCAACCGTAACTAGCCTAACCCTAGCCCTTGCGCTAACCCTCTGTCCCCCTAAGCCAGATCTGTACTTGCATTGCACTACACGCAAGTACGCTTCCCTTCTTTGTGAAACACAGCGGGTGCACTGCACAGGTCAGAGAGCCTTCTCTCTGACTGACTGGTGCAGTGAAGGCATCCCAAAGAGGGGTGCCAGGCTGTGTGAAGTCTGCAACTTGGTATGCATATCCATATGGCTATGCATGCCCTTTTGTAGCAGGCGAGGAGAGGAGGCACCCATGCCATGAGGGGTCTCCAGGAGCCTGCTTTCCCTTCCTTCCTAGCGGGTGAGGAGAGGAGGCACCCATCCACCCCAGAGAGGTGCCTGCAGGAGCCCGCTCCCCCCCAAACCAGTACTAACGACAGACGAAAAACGAAAAACGAAACGACAAATTTTTGCAAAGTTTCGCGAAAAACGAAAACGAGCCGAAACGGGCCGCCTCCGACACACAACAACTTGAAAACGTCATTTTTTCCTAGTCGTGCCCATCTCTAATGTGAAGTCATGGGGGGGGGAGGAAAAATGGGGGGGGTTCTGAAGCCTTTTTGGCTTTTTTTCTGAAAAATAATTGGAAAAATAAAGAAAAAATTGATTGTGTAATGTTTTATTTTAACATGATGAATAAAATATTTTAAGACAGGGTGTTCAAATATTTTTCAAATCATTTCTAAAAAATATGCATAGTATCAGATTATTCTAATTTCTGTCCACTGAAGCCAAGCAAGTCCTAGGTTACAAACTGAACTTTCCATTGCAAGAACAAGATGCATTCCTTTCTTTAGGAGGTGCTGTTATTGTCACACACACACAAAAGAAACATATTTCACTTTTATTTTTGCATGTGAGTGGGTGTGTTTGGTTCTGTTCTGTCCTCTTCACTAGGCCTCAAAGTACTGGAAGAAAATACAGAGCAACAAATTTGCGGAGTCAAATTGTCCATAATCATATTTTATGTTCCTAAAGTAACAGAATGATTTTCAAGATGTAAAAGGGCAGAGGGGGATGCTAATGTAGCATTTTTTTCATTTTTTCTGAAAATTTCCGTTTTTTTCCCAAGCTTCAAAATTTTTGGAAGTTTTACATCTCTAGACTGTAAATGCTTCTTCGGGGATGTATGCTGATTTCTTTTGATTTCTTAGTATGAGTAATTCTCACAAAAGAATGCAACATATAAAGGAGCATTATGCTCACTTTCAGCCTACTGAGTTCTCTTCTGACTTTTTCTCCCCTTTGGGATGTCATTTTATCAGAATTGCCTAGGTAGCTGGCCTGGAGATTCTGGAGCTTTCATTCAGAAATGGTAGAGCTTGGAAACCTTCCGTTATCTATGAATTGGGAATCTATGGCTAGCAGTTTTAGAATAAGCCCAGATCAAAAGCCAATATAAAAACATGGTAGCAGATCCTGTTTCATTCCAGATTTGATCACCATATTTTCCCAGTCCAGACCTAATGGGAAACTATTATTTTTTAACTCATCAAGGATTCAGACATGGTACACCAAGAAAGGAAGGGTTGGGTCAGGCGGACATAACAAAGGGTGAGTTTCTTCTATGTAAATTAGTGTAGGAAAACACACACACACAGAGAGAGAGAGAGAGAGAAAGAGAGAGAGAGAGAGAGAGAGAGAGAGAGAGAAGGGTGAGTTTCTTAAACTGAGCAATTTTATTTCCGAGCTAAGTTGGTATCTGTATCAGAATCTGTAAGTGTAGGTCACACACCAAGTTCATCGGCCAAACAGCTTTAAAAAGCCTTTTGTTTACATATAGCTCAGTGCTGTTACAATAACCCATAGAACTGGGCACTCTGACAGGACAGAGTTCCTAAGCATGTGAAGCTTTGTAGTCATATTGAATTAAACATGTTCAAACCATCTCTGAAAATAAGATGGAGAGGAGTGAGGCCCTCGTAGTTTCTTTCATGATGGCAATTGCACTCAGATTTCCAATTCATTCAAATTTCTCTTTTGCTCGTGGTGGTGCTCAACAATCAGGTCAGGTGTTCAGCCTGTTCTGGATGAGCATGGACTTCTTCCACAAGAAGTAGCCCTTTTTAATTTGTATTTTATTTTGAATTTCTGAATGGTTTTGATTCATTTGTATTTACTTGCCTTTGATTTATGTTATGTTGGTTTTAATTGATTAGTCTGCTTTTTACTATTTCAAGTTGTATAATTTGTTTATATTTGTAAACTGCCCAGAGTAGTTTTCTGCTAGATGGTCATGGTGTATAAATAAATAAATAAATAAATAAATAAATAAATAAATAAATAAATA
>JAHTLZ010000021.1:7215422-7225431 GCA_023846285.1 Phrynocephalus versicolor
ATAAATAAATAAATAAATAAATAAATAAATAAATAAATAAATAAATAAATAAATAAAGCAAGCAAGCAAGCAAGCAAGCAAGCAAGCAAGCAAGCAGCCACTCAAGTTGGGAAATGGTGAAGGAATCCTTGATCAAATTGAATCTGACTTTTCTCTGGAATCAAAAATGATTCAATTGAGACTGTTGTATTTTGGGCATGGAAAAACAAAGATCACAGGAGAGGACAATAATACTAAAAATGTTGTTGAGGGTATCAGGAAAGGAGAAAGACCAAATGTGACATGGATTGATTCCACAAAGGAACCAACAGCTTTCAGCTTACAGGAGCTGAGTTGGGCAATTGAGGACAAGACGTTCAGAAGGTCAACTCATACATAAAACTGCCTTAAGCTAGAGACATGAAACAACACCAACAACATGCCTGATAGCAATACATTAAATAGGAAATGAGTTACCTCATCCTGACTAATGCAAACACAAGATTTTTTGTGGGTGCAGCTTAGCTGCAAAAGTCTCACCTCTGCAAATGTAAATTCTAGTTCTCCAGAAAATGGCTTTTTAAGGTGAGCGTGGTGGCTCAGTGGACTAAGGCTGCGAAAACTGTTGGCTGCAAAGTTGGCAGCTCGGCAGTTCGAATCCCAGAGTGAGCTCCCACTGATAACCCCAGCTTCTGCCAACCTAGCAGTTCGAAAGCATGTAAATGCAAGTAGATAAATAGGAACCGCCATAAAAAGCAGGAAGGTAAAACAGTGTTTCCTTGCAGCCATGCCAGCCACATGGCCATGGACTTGCACAACACTGGCTCTTTGGGTTGAATACAGAGATGAACACCGCCCTTAGAGTCCTACACAACTAACATGTGTGTGTATGGGGGGGAGGGAATCTTTACCTTTACCTTTACCTTTATCTATTGCTGACAGATCGTGGTACACAAATGCTTTTTATATCTCACAGAGCTTTCCAGAACTGGAGCCCTGAATGTTCATTTCCCAGAAAGACTGACCATTGGCTATGCTAGCAAAGGCATCTGAAAATTGTGACCCAAGAACACCAAGAGCTGCAAGTTTGAAAACTACTGCTTTATCAGCATTTGTTGCTCCCTGACTTAGGAGTTGCACACACATGCAGCAGGTGAATCTAATACCTCCAGGCAGGGCCGTCTTAAGGATATGTGGAGCCCTGGTTCGAAGATCCCTCTGGCGCCCCCCCCAAGCCCAACTCCCGCCCTGAAAGACAAGAGGCAGGGCAGGTGAAGGCAGGGGCGTATCTGGGGCGGGGGGGTGGCTGGGGGGGCAGGGACAGGACGGTGCATCTGCCCCGGGCGGGCGCAGCACTCTGGGGGCACCTGGAGGGGGAGCAGCAGGAGGAAGCCCGCCCGGCAGTCCTCCTTTCCCCCTAAGCAGGCTTGGGGACGGCAACCCCCCCCTCCACCGCCATGCGCCAGGTAGGCAGGAGCGCTCTTCGTCCTCCTCCTCCTCTTCCTCGCCTGGGTGGGAGAGGTGGAAGGCACTGGTGCGCATGCATGCACCCACCCGCACCCACCCCATGCCCACAGGGTTCGCGCCCCCTCTCCCGTTGCTGGTTGGGGGGTGCGATGTGGGGGGTGGGATGCGGGGGGGTGGCTTACCTCCCACGGGGTGGGCGGGGCCGACCTCCCCTCCCCTTCCCTCCCCCCCGCCTCCGTCACCGGGGAATCGCTCCCTCTGTGCGGGCGAAGACTCGCCGGGTCCCCGACGGCCAGGAGACACGGGCTGAGCTCCTCCGCGCAGGCGCGCGAGCCGGCCGCCTTGGTGCTGCTCTAGGAACACCCCCCACCCCCGCGCGTCCTCTCTCTGGTCGCGGATCCCGCCTGGCCCTGGCGGGTCCGGGCGGGTGGAAGAGTGCATGTGCAGAGGGTGGCGCTGGCCGCAAGGGCCGCCAGGAAACCGGGTGGCGGGCGCGGGCGCGGGCACGGGCAGAGCGGGGCCTGCCGGTCAAAGGGCCGCTGCCGATCGTGGTCGCCGCTCGCGGGAGGCAGCCTCCCTTCCCTTCCCTTCCCTCCCTGCCGCCGCCGCCGCGCTCTGCCCCCGTGTGCCTGCCTCGGGCGGGGCCCCCTTGGCTGCCGACCCTCCTCCCTCCCACCCCCCGCCCGGAGCCAGTCTGTGCGAGTGGGGGGGGCGGTTCGCTCTGCTGCCCAGTGCCCCTCCTCGGTCCCGGCGATGGCGGAGGAGAAGAAGGCGAAGGCGGGCGGTTGCGCGCAGCTGCCCTCGGAGTCCATGAAGGCGATGGCGGAGGTGATGGGCGTCGTGCAGGTGCCCGAGGAGACCTGCCAGATGCTGGCCGACGAAGTCACCTACCGGCTCAAGGAGGTCGCCCAGGTGGGGGCGGGGGGAGGGGTTTGGGGGTTCAGGCGCCCTTGGGGTTGAGGCGCCCTGGTTCATTGAACCACAAAGGCCTATGGGAAAGTCGCCCCTGCCTCCAGGGCACAAAATTGATGTTCTCCAGATATTGGGAATTAACTACAACATCAGCTGGTCCGCTTGGGCCTGATGAGGGTTGGAGCCCAGCAACAGAAGGGAAGTCGGCAGCTCCCCTGTCCCTGTTTTAAATAGACAAAGAGTAACACATCTTCATCACTCATAGAGAGCAAGTACAGTCTTTCCTACTGGAACAATGTCATTTCATTCTTCAGAATATGACAAAACTATATGTACATTTCTCTTTGTAACTGGCAACAAAGCCCTTCTGGGGTTAACTGGTCGTTCTTAACTCCTCCTGAATCATTTCTGAATCCTTCCTCCTGATCTCTGCCTCTCCTTCACTTTTTGAAAGCCATACAAGATGCTGCTGTCAAGGTTATTTTATTCATCATTGAGGCCATGCTGCCTTTCTTTGAAGGGCTCCGTTCTTCTGTCATGCCAGGTTACATGTTCTGCCTAAGCCAGCAAAATGAATAATGTTGCCTCTTTTCATGGCATCTTCCCAACCGCTTCTGTTCCATGAGGCTCTTTTGATCGTTCATCAGCTCATCATCAATGCTACATATAATTGTTTCACATTAATCGCAATATGTTTCCCTATGCGGCTAACTATTACTCAAGTCAGGCTTCCAATTCAGAAGGTAGAGCAAAACTAACTTGTGTGGCAATAAGAGTGTCAGGATTTCTCTGCCTTGACGCTTTCCTGCATATTAATGCCTACTGAATACACCACTTACCTTTAGCAACCATGCAATCTGCCGCCCAGAATTAGTATCACCACTCCTTTGCGGCACTAAAAGCTTTCACGGATTCAAGAGATTGTTTTCCCCCTTTGCTTGATCGCTGCACAATTTCATGCCAGATTGTCTGAAGGCTGCTTGAAAGAAACACAATGTTTGAGTAGAGCAAAATACACAACTATGAAATTACTGTGAGACCTTTTCTACAGCATCTGGAAGGGCCATTTAGGAGAGGCTGAATTCTGCCCTTCCTTCCCCACATGCATCTCTAATCACAACCAAAAAGCACATAAGTATAATAACAGGAGGGACGTATGAAGACAATTTAAGGAAGGGACAAACAATATACATCAAACTTGGGTGAGGTATGTTTCCCAGTCTTAGAATTTGCTTGCTTGTTTTTTATTATTATTATTATTATTTCTATACCGCCTGTCTTCCAATGGAACTCCAGGTGGTTAAGAACAAACAAAATGAAACAATAACATCAAATAAAGATAAAAATAAAAATAAAAATAATATTAAAAAGCACCAAAGATGGTGGCAAGTATGTCTCAACGGAGGTAAATTTTGCAGTTTATCTCCTATAACTTTATCTGATTTTAGGTGGACAGTTTGTGGCCTTCTAAATTATTGCTGCCCTGCAACTTTCATTCTGATCTTCATTCTGAAGTTTGACTATACCTGATCTTCTTTGCAGGGCAGTTACGAAGGCAATGTGGAAAAAAGGAAAGCCCCATGCACAGTCTTGGGCAGGAAATAACATGATGATCAGAAGAGGAGGAGGAGTCAACACAGACATTGGAACAACATATCTGAGAAGATTGGGCATGTGTGTGTGTGTGTGCTGGTGCTCCCACAAATCTGCCCCCCAGCTTGTCTCCCACACCAACCCTCCCACACAAGGTTTGCTTTATGGGCCAGGGAAGGCTAACGTGCATGGCCCAACCTTGCACACCAGCGCCACCAGCAGCAGGGACGTGAGACACAACGGCACGTTCTAGCTCATCCCTCTGTCTTAGCCATGGTGGTTGCTTGCCCCTTTCTTCTCCCCCTCTTCTCCTCCTCTTCTGAAGGAGGTTGCCTGCTCTGGTAAGGTGCTTGTGGTGGCTATATAACATCAATTTTGGCACCCCTAGATCGCTGCACCTGGGGGCAAATGCTCCCTTTGCCCCCCCCCCATTACGCCACTGCTGCTGTGGTTCCTGGACAATTCCCAGAATCCATTCAACATGCTACTACAGAGGTTTAAAGTGCCACTTGGGTTGCAACTTAAGCATATGACTTGAGGAGTGTTTCTGCTATTGCACACCAACTCGGGAATGCTCTCTCCTTGGAGGCTCAGTTAGAATCATTTGGTATCACTTATTTAATAGAACATTTGGAGGTTGAGGATCATAGCCTGTGCTGGTTCTAATGCAATTGTTTCAGTGAATGTTTTAATTTCTTTTAATTGCTTGATTTTACACAGTCTTAACTATCTTATGTTTTAAAATTCTTTTGCATAGCTGTGTAATCTGTCCTGATATCCTGTGATATAGGGCAGGCTATAAATTCTGAATGAATGAATCAACAAATGAATGAATCAATGAATATCACAAACTAGTTATTTCACACAGAAATTGCTGTAGGTATTAAGAGTTTTCAATAAAGGCTCTATAATAGTTCAGGCCACTGGCAAGACTAGTCATGATTTGTAACAGGAACATCTCTGGAATGCTCTTTCTGGAAAATATTGACTGATAGCAACAATGTTACCCTATCATTGTCCACTTCATTCAGAATTTGGAGATATTACTGTACTAGTTGTAGAAGAGGTTGTTGTGCTAATCTGTTCCAGCATTATTGGTGAAAGCAAAATAAAACTTTAAAAAGGCAAATAGGTGGTGGCATCTTAAAAAGATGAAATCCAATGAAGTTGACATGACCATGAAAACTCACATTAAAAAATATTAAAGTTAGTCTTGAAGGTGCCACCACGTTTTTGTCTTTTTTAAAAACTTTTTTTACTTTTTTGTTTTGTTTTCATCGATATTACTTTATTAGTTTACTTTTCCCAGACATCTGGGGGGTTGGGAAGTTTTCCAAATCAAATATGGTAGTATTCCAGGCTGCACTCTATTATTATTAATTATCATTCATGACTCTCTTTAATAACTTTCAGTTTGACTGGTGGACTTATTTTGACATTTTCTGTATTTTTCATGATGACACATAAAATTGATTTTATTTAAAACACACTTTCTGAGGGTAATTTTTTAAAAAATATATTTTAACTTTGTATGGTTAAACAACCATGCCTTTACAGAAAACATGACTGGTTCTGTCAATAGCAATACTAAATAGATAGAGTTTCCCTTAACCACTTGAGAAAACAACTTTAGTCTAGACTTGTCCAGCCTGGTGCTATTCAAGTGTTTTGGGGTGCAAATGGCACTGTTCTCAGCCTTCAGGACCAATCACGAGGGTCCCAGGGAGGCTGAATTCCTATGCCGCCCCAGGTACACAACACTTCTGTTCCCCTGTGAGGAGGTGAAACACCCCAGAACCGAAACAGGAGGTGTGTTGTCTGGACCCTCTAGGGGTAGTCGTGAAGAAGACAAAGAGTTGGAGAGGCACATTAAAAGACTTCATGTCATCGAGTTGACTGATGACGGGAACGAAGATTGGGAAGCTGAAATAAGTGGGGGAATGAAAGATGCCTATTGGGTGGTGGAGGAGGCTTCTAACCGATCGAACAAACGTGTGCGAGGTGAGGAAAAACGTTGGGAGGGGGAGGAGAAAAAGGATGACAGTTGGGACCGGCCGTTGAGAGAGTCCAGTACCCAAACTGAGGAGAACCTTAGATGTGGCTGTGCAGGCTGGACAAAAGTCCAAAAAGGGGAAGAATGGGCATGGGCCGTCCATGTGAGACCGTTACGCTGGCCAGAGAATTCTAAGAGGTTCCAAGAATGGAAAGACGCGAAACATGTGGTTCCTGTGACGCAGTGGGCAAGACACCCCTGTTGCGGGACGCAATGTTGGGGACGAGGTTCGGCCACCCCCACACACCCGTAAGGGACCCGAATATATGTTTTACGCCCATTGGCATTGTTACTGAAGACCCTCATGTTGAGGGAAATGTTGTCCCTTCTATGCCTGAATTGATACCTGAAGTTGTTGAGTTCTCCCGTAAAGACTTTGATTCAAGATATAATAAAAATCCCTTTGATATTTTATTGAAAACTGACTCGTCTCCGGTTTGTGGGTCGGAACCACCGAGGGAGGGATTCAAACCCTCACATCCCCTTTATTTTTAAAGCCACATTTATACCATAAAAGCTCTCATCCAGTGGTATTCAAACAATGAATCACCTCCCATTGGTGCTACTGGAGTAGAAGAATCAGCCAACATATGTTCTTCTCATTGCTCTGGAGATACCATGTTCATATTATTTGGGCTTCTGACATGATCAAAGACTGGCATAAAACCTAAATGAAAATTACTGATTATTATCACTGGGCCACAAAAGCCAGAAGGTTACTTTATTATACCACAGTCATTACACTTCTTCCTGTTGATAGAAATTATTAATCATTTGCTTCCAACGTCATAAACCAGCTTGCTTTAAATGGGCCTGCCAAGGAGCTTTCTCAACATACAAATAAATACAGGCCACCAACGTATTATAGACCAATAGTGATTGGAATATCACATCTGATTAGCTTCCATTATTTCCCTTTAAGACTTACTGACTTGTAAGCAATGGGCGCATTGATTTGTAGCTTAAGAACAAGCCAAATAACATGACACCAGGAGTGTTTCTAATTATATATAATTGATTACTCGGTTCTCCTATCCTGAATTAATTTCTGAATAAGCAGCTGTTTTGATGTACTGATTGTAAAAGAGGAGGAGGAGGAGGAGAGAAAAAGAAGAAGAAGAAGAAGAAGAAGAAGAAGAAGAAGAAGAAGAAGAAGAAGAAGAAGAAGAAGAAGAAGAAACTGAATAACTTAAAAGGAAGAAAGTAAATGGCTGTGAAATAAATTCTGTTACGCCGTTGCTATGCATTCAGGCAAAGCAAAGGTCCAAATCCCATGAGAGATGCTAGTTCTCTAGAGCCAGGATAACATAAATTACTTCTCACTGCTTGAAAGCCATCCCTGGTGGCTTTCCATCCAGGTGAGCAGATTTATAGGATATTGGAGGGGCTGCAGTAGAAAGGGGAGATTGCTTCCCCTCCACTTACTTTCTCTAGATTCCATTGAGCTTTGCCCTCACTAAGACAAATAATCTGTGTCCTAGCTCTGTTGTCAGTACTATGAGCAAAACATGTCCTGCTTACCTAGCAAGACCTACAAAGGCAGTAATTATTCATTTCAATTGCTCAATTACGTGGAGTAAGAAGTCTTGACATTATTTATTTTAAGACAAGCGAGTTGAGGTGCAGTGCTCAAATGGGCTCTGTCTGCAGACAGGGAGATTGGTAGACAATGAAAGCACAGATCAGGGTTCCTTCTGTAGTGGAACTGCAATAACTACCTTCCCTGGAGAGGCTCACCATTCACATTGTTTCCCAATTCATAGAAAGTTTTGTTCAGTAGCTGTTCTTCCTGGCCCTTGGGGGGATCTGGGGGCATAAAAAGAAGTGGCATCTTGTTCCTCTCCGAAACTCTCAAGTCCGTTGAGTAAGGCTTCTCTCTCTGAGTGCAGTGCTCCAAGGGACTCTTGAGCACACTCAAGAAACCAGAGGAAAAGCTTTGCTCTAAAGTGTACAAGTTTAATAAACACTGTGCCTCATATCCACACCTTGATTTATCCTAGGCTTGTCTCTAAAGTGCCATAATATTTTATATTCTCTTTGTTTCTCTTCTCTCTCCCCTTCCCCCAAATTTTACCACCAGTGAGAAAAAATATTCAAGTTTTCTGTCTTTGCTCCTCAAGATCACAATGCCTCTTAGGTTTACCCCTGCTGTGATTTACATCACGGGTAATATGCATGCAAACAGTGCATGCTGTATGCCAGGCATGTCCAAACTTTGGCCCTCCAGATGTTTTGGATCACAACTCCCAGAATTCTAAGCTTAGACTACCAATGACAAAGGACTGTGGGAGTGGTGGTCCAAAACATCTGGAGGGCTGAAGTTTGGACATGCCTCCTGTACGCAATCATGTCAATTTCAGAAGGTTCCATAATTAAGAATCCTGCTCAGGTCTTGCAGGCCATAAGTTCCTTTACCATTGCATGCTGTGGCTCCCTCTTTTTCTACCATCTTAAACATTTCTTATCTTTTTGTGTTTTCTAGCATGTCTTCTTATGTTATGCTTAATGTACAAAAGCCTCAGGAGTTATTTCAATGCGACAGTTTGGACTTGACTTGACTTGATCCATCTTAGGTGTCTTTGACATCCATGTATTTGTCTTTTTGACTGTAGGGAAAAAACAACAACCTGTCCTCCAACACCACATTTCAAACCAATCATTTTTCCCTGCCAGCTTTTTCACATTTCAGCTCTACACAGCTATCAGGATTACCATAGTTTGATTCATCTTGGCCATGGCCTCCAGTGATATATTCTTACTTTTGACAGATCTTTCCTTCTGCCTTCATGGCTGCCTATCCAAAATCGTACTCATCTACTTCTTGGCTAAAGTCCCCATTTTGACTAATATGGAAAGAAGGTATAGAAAACAATTTCAGTTTCAATTTCCTCACTGACTACAGTGAAATTCAGTTTTACTTCTGTAGTTATTATCTTTTCCTTTAATTTTCAGATGGGACTCCTGTCTTCTTTAACCCTCACCAATAGTCATTAGAGATGAATGCTATTTTAAACCAATAACGTGGTATCAGTTGCATATGTGAAATTATGTTTCCACCAATTTTCACTTTTTCTTTATCTGAACCTACTGCATAGATAGAAATTAAACAGATAGAGAGATAAAACATACCCTTGTCTGATACCTTTGCTAGCAAGAAACCATTTTGCTTCTACATATTCTGTGCTAAAGGTTATATACTATGATAGTCAGATGTTATGGAACATCCATTTTCATGCCTGGCTTTTCCCTTAAAAACATTTTTTTTTAAAAAAAAATCTCCTTCACCTGTCTCAAAAAGGCAAACACAAATCCTTGGGTTGAATGGCTTTTTAATATCTGTTAAATACAGTTGAAGCTTCCATTTTGACATTCTCTAGCTTTCATTATGACTACCAATGAAGGTCAATACTGTATTCAAGTGGTACTTTAAATCAGTCCATAGTACTTTTTAGCAAATAGGACTTGCCGATATTCAATAATAATGAAGGCAAAGAGGAGGAAAAGAGGAGGAGGTTCTGGCTAAAAAGAAGTTGTACAATAGGAGCCCCATATTCATTGGGAATTGGTTGCAAGACCCCTTCATTTATCTAAGGAGAGTGAAAATGTAATAAATAAATAAATAAATAAATAAATAAATAAATAAATAAATAAATAAATAAATAAATAAACAAACTGACACAAGGTTCATATAGCAGAGAACCCAACCCTGTTATTGGACCAGGGCAACCTAGCTTTCCCACTGGCTAATATATGCCAGATTAAAGAGGGGGAAACAGTGCGAGATCATTGCTTTATTCTTCTCTGCACAACTAGACTGATGAAACAGATGATGAAAATATCCCCCAGCCGCTGTATTTAGTTGGCACAGCCACCAGTAAATCCAGCATCCAAGAAATGTGCTTTCATTTTATGAAATCCCATGGAAAGGAGTAAATGAACTATTTAACATCTGCATTTCTATATGGCCTTAATTCTGCTTTAAAATTCTAGAGGCAATGCAGGCAC
>JAHTLZ010000021.1:7225471-7284359 GCA_023846285.1 Phrynocephalus versicolor
TAGTTTATAATGATGAAAAATAGCAAGTATATTGTGTGCACAAATTATATTCATTAAAAACAGTGGGAGTTTGCCATTCAATTCAAAGACATGCATGGTTATTAGAATGACTTTCAGTTTTCTGAACACATTAGCAAAGGTAGATATGCACTTTCTCATCCAATTATGATGAGCAGGGAATAGCTATTTGTCTGCTACCTTGATATAACAAGCCTGCAATGCAGCGAATTACTTCCAATTCTTCTGAAAACAAATGATTCTTGCATTCATCTGCAATGAAGAACTACACCTCCTCCATGCTTCCTCTTTCTTTCTTGTACACATCGGAAGACATCTTTACTTCTAAGTGAATTGGATGAGAACATCTGGGACTCACAACAAAACAATGCAGGGCAAAGTATGCCTTGATCGACGTGAAGTGTTCCTTGATCAAACACTGCCTTTCTGGTAATTATTTTGACATTTACAACTATGCACATAGATTGGCATATACCATGTTTTATGCTGATGTGTCTTGAGTCTTCTTTTCAGCCAATATATAACTGTCCACTCCATTTAACATGTTTCTGTAACAGTCCTGCTACAAAATGACAAGTGATGGGACAATTGGACTGTATGGCTGAATCATATGTAGTTCCTGAGCCACAGCTAAAGCAAATGTTATCTTCATGCCAACACGAGCTGTTACTCAGTCCCACACATGGTTATTCTGGTGAAGATGTGCATAGGACTAGACCATTTTTAAATTAGGTTGGGATAAATGTTGTTTCATTGGGGTCAAGGGCTTTACCAATTTGTGAATTGACTCTTAGGTTTTGCAGACCCGGAAGATGTGGAGCTTACTGAACCCTTGCTGGTTTTCAGCTGCAGCAAGACAGACCATGCCACATTATTCTTGTTGATGATCACCACAATTTATTGTGCACTTCACAGAGTTTCACAGGCCAGTAATTCTCAAGCCTTCATACCTCATATCCCTCCCATAACAGGAACTGAATCCCTCTGCAGTATAAAAGTCCAATCAATATGTGTATAGCATTTCAAAAAATATTATTCACCCCTTCGCCTTCAAATAAAAGATGTGATGTTTTTGTAATCTGGTAGGCAGGGGGAATCGTGGATGAGGAGAAACACTGACTGCCCAAGGTTTTGACTGTGTTATGTCCTATATACTCCATCAAGTCAGAACTGACCAGGGCTTCCAAAGCAAGTGTGAGTGTGACTACACCGTGGCAGAAATGTGAATTCCATTGTATTCACTCACTGAAGGTGCACCTGGCAATCTGTGTCTGATCAGCTTAAGTGGCCACAGAGGGAGACAGGAGAAAAACCTTGCTAACACCTTGTTTGCAGCTCTCTTGAATCACCTGTAAGAGTTGTGGTTCAAAAGAACTTCCTTAACAATATGCAAAAAGGCTTTTCCTCTGTTGTGTCCTTGCATTTAGGTGCTCTAGCACAGGGCTATCCAACTTTGAATAGGCCGAGGTCTACTTTTTTCTGATCCAAAGTGCCTGAGGGCTACTACATGAATACCTCTACTTAAGAATGTTATCCATTCCAAGCACATGCTCGTAGGTAAAAAAAAATGTAAGCAGAACAGTGGTTTCCCGTAGGAATGCATTGAAACCCATCCCCTCCAGAACTGATTAATTGATTTTAATGCATTCCTATGGGAAGGCTGACCATGCACATGCTTCCCTTGCACCCGCTTAATCATCTGGCCGGGTGGGGGGGCGGAGTAGGGGACCACAACATGGCCCTTGAACTGCCCTGCTCGGCTGAGACAGTGGGCTGGCAGACCCAGAACTTTGCTGTGGCAGTGGTGGTCCTTGGGATGGGGGAGGGAGGGAGGGAAAATTTATCCCCTCACTTTTTTATTGGTATCTAGCGGGCTACTTTTGAACCCTTCATGGGCTACTGGTAGCTCACAGTCTACCTGTTGTGCAGGCCTCTTCTAAGACATCAGTATTGGCACCAAGGTATTTTTTTAAAGTCTTGTCAGCCTTGCAAGTCAGTTCTAAGCTATTTTTAAAAAGAAGCAAGTCTTGCTGAGGCATTCAGGAGGCTTTGGTTTCGTTTGCCCTTAGCTCCTGAAGAGAGCTAAGGGAAAGCATTGCTGGCTGTGTGTTAGTGCAGCAGCCTTTCTATATTGATTCAACTGATCACACGTGTAACCAATGTGAATTAACTTACTGTTAGAAGTAGGAAAAGCCCCAGTGGCAGAGGGGGAAATTATGGAGCGGGGCTACACACTGATTTGTGTCTCCTCTTGTACTGTGTGATCATTAGGTGGGAAGGTGAATCTGCCCACCTCAAACATATACCACTTTCTACATTTTCCCCAATGCAGCCAGACTTTGGGAAATGGAAAAGAATGGATTCATTGGTTCCATATACACACATCCAAGTGAGTTCCTAAGGCTGAGTGGTGATTTGAAGCCAGGTTTCCCAAATCCTAGTCCATCGTTTGAACCATTACATGATTCTGGGTACACTAGTACAACAAAAGATTCATGTTAAATGGCAAATAGGATTGGTAAGGGATGAGACCCTGTACTTGCAGGAAGATATCTCACCCAGGCTATCTTATCCCACTGGTGGCATGTGTACCAATTTTTGAAAACTTCTGGCTTACACAACAGGGAAAGGGTTCCCGGGAAGCTTAAATATGAAATATATAGTGGATAAACAACAAAGAAAGAGGGAAAGGCAAGCATGTGGAGAGAGGAGCAATGATGCAGTGGACAAGAAAAGCTTTTACATGTACATGAAGCCTATTGCTAAATGTGAAACAGGATTATAAGGGTACAGCCCGGTGAAACTGACACTTACTGATTACTATAGAATGCTATACAGTGGTACCTTGTATAAAGGAATTAATTCGTTCCAAATGAAATTATGTTAAGCAAATTTTCCTTTATACAAATTCCCATAGGAATGCATTGAAAACAGAGTGATCCCATTTTTATGTTGTACGGATTCTCCCCATAGGCAATTATGTTAAGCAAATTTCCCCTATCTCTGGAATTTTTTATGTTTTACAAATTTTATGTTATACAAGCTCTTTGTTATACAAGGGTCCACTGTACTTCCTTTGCACATCCTAGTGCACAATTACCATGTGCAACTGGACTTCACATGTATCAAGGCTGGAAAAACACTGGTATCTGTGGCCCCTCCGTGAAAGGGGCGAGAAATTGTGTCTGGCACCTCCTGGATTGCTATCTGAAGAAGAAGAAGAAAACAGATGAGTTAAAGCACAGGAATATTGTGTTTCTCTAGTCTAAACGCTCCAGGATCTATATAGCATACTGTATATTGTCACAGGCAAACCAACCATTCTTCTGTTTTCTTTTTATAGTACAGTATTATATTTCCTTTTAATAGAAGCATATCAGATTACATTGTTTTATTCTTCCAGCCCTATTCATCTCCAAGATATGTAAAATCCAGCTGTTAGTAGCAATAAACCACTGAGAACAGAACTGGAGAAACCTAGAAAGGATACGGCTTCTTTTACTTAATATGCAATGTGATTAGAGTAGTAAAGGTAGTAAAGGAGGTTAATGACTTTGTCTTACATGCTTATATAACCCTGTATGCAGCAAAAGTCACACAGTCTTAAAGCTCTATTCAAATGCAGTTCTCAGAAAAGAGTTAATCCAAGGGGCAAACACCTCCCCTTTCTGTTGTCATTCTTCACATATCAAGAGTAACTGTTTAAAGAGGAGACAGACTGCTAGAGAGGGACACTCTCAGTGCAGTTGAGGATTTGGGGTGGGGCGGAACTAGGAATAACAGAGGTAATCTACACATGGAGGACACTTCCTGTTCAGACTGTCCCAACATATGGAGACAGACAGCAAAGGAGGAAAGGGCAAGCACTACCATGTTCCTCAAGCATTCAAATGCATGGCTCTCGGAATGCCTGAATAATTGTCAGAACATTTAGGTTGTGACATTCACCTAAAATGGGGTGGCAGCCCTGTGGCTCTGGGATAGAAAGCAACTATCTACCCTTATGCTAGACATTTCTATTATCTCCAATCTTTCTGATCAGTGATAAGGAATAACAGCTTTATCATAAAGCCGAGCAGATGTGATGTGGAACAGAGCTCTGGTTTGCAGGTTGGGAAATTGTCCCATAGTTGTTATGTGGGGGTGTTCTCTCATCCTGTAGATTTGTTTGCATCCACCTTCCAAAGTTTAGGAAATCACACACACACACACACACACACACACACACACACACACACACACACACACACACACACACACACACACACGCACGCACACACACACGCACGCACACACACACACACACACACACACACACACACACACACAGGTGGCTATAACCTCCCACAATGCAAAATGTGAATTGGGCCCTAATTAACTGGACCCTTGGAGACACTGAAATTGGTGCAAGGTGAACACCTAGCATGCCTTTATGGCTGCTATCTCACCTGGGGGAAGATGCAGATACTGTGAAAGTCCGGCTGTTCTTCTTTCTTGGTCACATGACTGAAGATGTGGGATCTCTGTTCCCAAGTACAAGGGTTTTTTTTTAAAGCGCCGGCCAGCTGAAGGGCCAGCAGGTGGCGCTAGGAAAAAAAAATAAAATAAAAGTGCTGACAGCCCAAAGGCCAGCTGGTCAGCGCTGGGGTGGGGTGGGGTGAATAAAAAAAAATTAAAAACGCCGGCCAACCCCAGGACAAGGTGGTCGGCACTAGGAAAAAAATAATAAAAAACAGCGCTGAGAGCCCGAAGGTCAGCTGCCCAAAGGGGGAAGGAATTAATTTTTTTAAAGCACCAACCAGCCCTAGGATGAGCTGGTCAGTGGTAGGAAAACAAAACAAAACAGAAAGCTGTATCATATGTGAGCTCCCACGGACTTCTGACTCGCATTTTTTACCAGAGCAAAAAATTCTGAACTTTTCCGGTAGGTCTTGGAAAACTCACTAAAGGGGGTATAGCAATTTTTTTAAAAACCATGATGCTCGTAGAGACAAGATTTTTGGAAACGCTTTGTCCTGAAATTTAATCAGCATTTTAAAGGACATGTGATAGAACCCACTGTCTCTTTTAAACTGCCACAGATTTTGCAACACAGCAGTTGTTTTAAGGTGATTCATCATTCAACAAGGAAGTAATGACTGGGGGGAAACCTATGTACATTACTAATGCCTAGTCTCTTAAGAGAAGATCTGGAACAAATACAAGCCTTATATATCAGTGAACAGTACAATACATAAATAAAAAAAGATAAAGGTTGCCCTGCACATGTGTACTAGTTGTGTCTGACTATAGGGACAGTGGTCATCTCCATTTTCAAGCCAAAGAGCCAGTGTTGTAAAGTCCGTGGCCCATGTAGCTGGCACGGCTGCACGAACAATATATAAGTACAAGTCCCTTAAATGTATTAAAAATAGTCAGGGAGAGAGGCAGATAATATAAAGTACTGGCAGTGGCTAAGTTTATAGCATGAAGGGTTAAACTGATAACGTGTAGACTTAAGATTACATTGGGCGCTTTTACATGACCCCTAAGATCCGCTGGTCCCTTAAATTCGGACCAGAGATCTTAGGGGCTTGTCGCTCTTCCTGTGTTCCCACCCTGGCTGCTGGCTGCGTGAGGGGAGGGAGGAAAAAAAAGGAAGAAAAGATCGTGGCTCACCTCCTGTTCTGCCTCGTTCTGCCTCTTGCTCTTGCCGGCTCTTACCGGGGGGGGGGCAACATTCCAGTAGCTCTTAAGTAGCTCTTAAAGGGGCAGGAGCCAAAAAACAGCAAACAGAAGCGAGGAGAGCCCCGTACTCACTATCGTTGCACCGCATCAAAGAATTTTCACCTCCAGAGAGAAGGTACTTGAAAGGTGTGCTGGGACACGCTAAAGTGGGCGTGGTCGCACTTAATTGCCTGTAAACTCCGGAGCTGGTGGGGAAACATTTTTAAGCTCCGGAGCTTGCAGCCATTTGCTGCGGAGTTTAGGGGTCGTGTATAAACGCCCTAAAACAGGATATAACAGAAGCTTTTGACATTATTAACAGAATAGTGAGAACGAAACAAGGAATTTGTTTTCATCATGCCTGGGTTATCCAGTGGACTTGACCATAATTTCAGAACAGACAGACAAAAGAAAATGCCTTTTCAATCAATGCACGTTTAAACAGGTAGTGTGATAGAGTAGCTAAGTTGTTGATCTGAAGCATGGGAGACCCAAGATCTAATGCCCCCCCCATGTTATAAAATTCACTGGGTGACCTTGAGCCCATCACAGTCTCTTTAAGCCGCTCTATCTTAAACAATAGCTCTAAGGACAATGTGGGGAGGAAAATCATGGAAAGGTCCTTCAGCTCATTAGGGTTCAGGCCAGACTGAAATGTAACCCATCAAGCAATCAATAAATATTTAAATAATTAATTGAATTCACTAGCACATGTAGGTAAGGGCTACCTTAGAAGTTCTGTTTAAAAAAGAATTTAGAAGATTTCATGGATGATAGGCTTATCAGAAAATAAACAGACATGGTATCTAAATGCATCATTTTCCTTGGCAGGCAGTACAGCAGCAACAGCAAATTCGTTCTGGTACTCAGTTCCAGCAAATGAATGCTTCTGTTCTTAATGAAGCTTGGGAAAGTTATTACCAAAAAAGTAACATTTCCAAGCTCTGCTTTCTAGTTTTTCACCATTTGGGGGGGGGGAGTATTAGACTTACAAGACATTAATATCAAAATGTAATCTTGGACTTGAATCAGCAGTTAATTAAGTAGATTGATTCCTCTGCCTGGAAACACAGGTGTCAGCTTTACAATTATAGTTTTCCCTTTGCCATAGAGGAATTTAGCATCTGAGAAGCATAGATTAGCAGGGAAGGCCCTCTTGTAAAGGAAGAAGCTCCTTGACCAAGGAAAGATGCTAATTGGATTCTGAGTGTACATTTTCCCTGCTGTTAGTGATTTCTCTTGTCATTCTTACTGAAATTAACTGGCACAGAAGAACATGATCAGGCTCAGAGCATACTAGACATTGCATTCCTCATTGTACATTGAGAGGCAGTATGCTTACAATGGCTAATGAACTCACCAATGAACAAATATGCTATGTTGCTAACTAAAGGCAAGCCACTCCCTCTCAGCCCACTAGAGGCAAGTCAGTTCTTCAAAACAACAACAACAACAACCTTTTAAATGTGGGATGTATCATTCTCACATTGCCAGCAGGAAAAAGGATGTCAAGCTCTACATAGCAAAGGGCAGCCTGAATGTTGACAACACCAATGACAGCAGTCAGACAGCCTACAAGATACCCTCTTCTGCTCATCACCATTCAAACTTGTTGAGGAAAAAGTGCTGATAATTGTGTTGTGTTTGAGTGGTTAGTGGTAAACTGATGAAAAAATAAGCCAGCTTCTAGAATTTTTCTTCTTTGGTATCACTTTGTCAATAGTAGTGGTGCTGGGACCCCCCACCCCCCAATGCCTTGACTATTAGTCTGTAGAATATCTTTGGGTTCCATGATTCCCCATACTATTTAACTTATACTGTACATGAAAAATATGAAGAAGCTGTCCAGAATTATGTGATCTACTAACACCAGTGTCCAGATGACATCCAACTCCATTGGCTTTTAGAGATCTTCCAGGAGGCCCCTCTCTCAATCTCTCAGGCCCCACATCTGGAAGACATGTAGTAAGAATTGCAATGAAACATACAAATATATGCCAAGCCATATTCTTACAGCTGGAGTTCCTTTCCATTTTCCACCTTTTACTCCCTGAGAATTAGTGAGGCCTTGAACCGACAGGCGGAGTTATTCCGCATCGTTCGTGACCTCACTAATCCTGGTCTGGTAAGGCCTCCTCCTACTAAGTTCAGTAGTGAGATCTTTGCAGCCTTCTTTAGAACTAAAATTGAGGCCATCCGTGCTGGTCTTGACTCTGGTTGCCTTAGTCTATGCTCGGCATCCCCTGATGCTGCACCCCCTTAGTCTCCTCATTTGGTCGAGTTTGGGGCTGTCTCCTGTCTTGAGGCCTCCAGGGCCCTGGCTCATTGCCAGCCTGCATCCTCCCTCTTTGATCCTTGCCCATCCTGGCTATTAAATCTGCTGGAGGGAGCATGCCTGAGTGGGCTTCAATTATTTCCACTGCCTCCTTCAGGGAAAGGATTTTCCCTCTCGCCTGAAGGAGACAGTGGTGAAGCCCATTCTGAAAAAAACTGGCTTGGCATCAGACGAATTGGCAACCTACCGTCCGATTGCCAATGTTCCCTTCATGGGCAAGGTTATCAAGAGGGTGGCCGCTGTCTGGCTCCAGTCGTTCCTGGAGGGAGAATGGGTCCTTGACCCGTTCTAGTCTGGGTTCAGGCCGTGTCGGGGGACTGAGACAGTCTTGGTCGCACTGCAAGATGACCTCCTCCGGAGGGGAGCGACAGGGGTACCTCTACATTGTTGGTCCTTCTGGATTTGTCAGCAGCCTTCGATACTGTCAACCACAGTATCCTGCTGGACCGGCTCTCCGAGATAGGTGTCAGAGGCACTGTACTCAGTTGGTTCTGATCCTTCTTGGAGGACTGCCCCCAGCGTGTGCAGCTTGGGGGGGAGCTGTCTGCCCTGTGGATACTCCCATGTGGGGTTCCACAGGGGTTGCCTCTCTCACCCATGCTGTTCAACATCTATGTGAGGCCGTTGGCTGAGGTCATTAGCAGATTTGGAGTCTGCTGTCATCAGTACACTGATGACACACAGCTCTATCTCTCCTTTTCCACCTCTGCAGTTGAGGCTGTTCAGACCCTCGACCAGTGCCTGGATGCAGTCATGGAATGGACCAGGACCAACAGACTCAAACTCAACCCCGAGAAGACCGAGGTTATGTTCTTCAGGACTTCCCCTTCTAGATATGGAGGCCCTCTCCCTAATCTGGAGGGTGTTTCCCTCCAGCTGGCAGATAGTGTCCAGAATCTGGGTGTGGTCCTGGACCCGGCTCTTTCTATGGAGGCCCAGGTGGCTGCCATGTCCAGGACTGCTTTCTTCCATCTCCAACAAATCACTCAGACTCCAGCGGATGCAAAATGCGGCAGCCAAACTGGTGGCGGGTTTGCGCCGATATGACCACATCACCCCATTACTGGCTCGCCTGCATTGGCTACCCGTTGCGTCCCAAATAAGATTCAAGGTCCTGGTTTTAATTTATAAAACCCTCCATGGTCTGGGACCTGAATACCTGGCAGAGCGAATCTGCCAGCGGTCAGCTTCGGCCTGACCAACTAGAATGTTGTGGGCGCACTCAATGCGGGTGGCCACGCCCAGGGAGGCTCGGAAAACGGTCACCCATGGCCAAGCCTTCTCTATGTCTGGTCCCACACTATGGAATCATCTCCTGAGTGAGTTGCGCATTGCAAAGTCCCTGCCAGCCTTCAAAAAAGCTTTAAATACCTTGCTTTTTCGGGATTTATTATTTTTATTTTTATTTTATTTTTTGCTTGTCCGCTACCTGTCTTTTGTGGCTGCTATGCACCACTGTGTTGTTTCGGTCTTACGATGACCTCCAAAATATTCTGTCCTTAACAGACCCCTGCTGCTTCCTTTACGGAATCAATTCATCTCATAGCTGATCTTCCTACAGGCCTGCTGCATTCAAAATTAGCTTTACTGTCTTTTCCAGTAAGTCTTAACTTACTGGAGAAGACAGTTTCAGTTCTGTCACTTTTGCCTCTAGAAAAAATTCAGGCTTGATTTTATCTGAGAAACCCCCCCCCACCCCATTTGCATTTCTGCTGGCTGAGATTATCTGAGCGCCATTTGTTAAATGGTCTTTGTCTTTTTCCTGTTGGTTTTCTTCATTGTCCATCTTTTACAACCATACATAGTAGTTAGAAATACAGCAATGTTGCTTACCTTGTCCTTGGTCTCCATTGACATATCCTTATACTTGTTTCTTCATAACTGGCGCCCAAATCTCAATCTTCTTTTGATTTCACGACTGCCATCTCCTTTTGGTTTGATGACTGAACCGAGATATGCAAAATCTTTTTTTAAAAAAAAATTCAGTTTCTTAATTGTCAACATCTCATTACATCTCTGTGGTTCTTCTGTAGCAATGATTTTCGTCTCCTTAATGTTCAGCTGGCTAAAAATACTAACTTTCTTTAATTGGATTGCTTCAGGTATTTGTATATCTTGTTTTTGTTTTTGTACCACTGACAGTGCCACTGATCCCCTGAAGAGGATGGGAGGCAGTGGAATATGTTTACTGTTGTAATCATTCCTTGTAGTATTTTGCGGTCATTAATTACAGAGCTGATGTGGGGGAATAGTTTGTGCTGTTTGCCCCAGATGCCAACATTGCTAGATATGGCTTTGCCAACATTCTATGCTCAGACTTTTGATCATCCAAATGATTTTTTCCTTCCTTGCTGCCTCTTCTATTACCCTTTCCCTGGGAGGTTAATGGACTGAGCAAAGGGACATTAAAGCCCAAAATGGTGGACATAACTGGTCCTCAGACTGACCCATAAGCTGTTAGCTATTGTGTCCTCCTCAACCTGTCTGGGAACAGATTTTTGCTGGAAAAAGAAAATAATTCCCCTATTGCACTGCATATACCCTTCCCTTTTTTTCAACAGAAGACACCATTGGATTTCATCCAGGTTATAAACTTTTTGCAAAATCTCAGCAGTTTTATGTTACAATCCAAGGCAGTGTTCTATGCATTTCCATCCATTTCTTTCAACATACAAGCATGCCTATCTCTGTTAAACAGCAAACTGTGTCACTTAATCTAGTCTTCTTGCCCTTGGGATCTAAGCATTATGTGAATTGTGCTCCTTAAACACACACACACACACACACACACACACACACCTGTATTAGCAAGATAAGGATGAATTGCATTGCTTTCCTACTTAGTTTAATTTAAAAGGTACACTTAATCCTAGAGCTACAAAAGTTATTATATACAATGCCTGTCTTAAACCAAACAAAAAGGACCGATAAAAATAATGTTTAATATCCATGTCTTTATTACTGTTAACAAATGTACACACTATTTCCTTTTCCTTTTCCTCCAGCTCCCCCAACATCCACTTTTTTTTTTAATGCCAGGCAATCCTGCTCTTTCGGGATTCTGAGTGAATCCGCTTCCAGTTCCAGAAATCCAGGACAGTATGAAAGAGGCAAGACTTTGTGATCAAACTGCAGCAGAAAACAAACAGAACAATATCTCCAGAAATAAAAGACAGCAACAGAACAGATGCTCTCTCCTTGCAGCTACCAATCAGAATGCGGCTTACCAAACCCCTCCCCCTCCCCCAAGCCATCCACTGAGCAGAGATTACTGAAGGTAATGACTAAATGAGACCATGATTTCACCCTTTACTGAAAGGGTGAAATCACCCAGGACAAGCCCTATACTTGACAAAGCACAAACAGGCAGCCAGGAAGACCACACTATCTTTCTCTGCAACTAGGTGTCCCACATGGAGAAACTAGAATACACTAACCCATAATCCACGGGTTGTATGCACTCCTTGATAGCTCCAAGGATGCACTGGACACTCCCCTCATCTTGGCCACTGCCACGTTTCCACTCAGCTGTTAATGGCTAGTAGAAACAGAGCTCTTATCTTGATGGAACAGAAGTGACATTGCAGTGTGAGAAGATGTAGCAGAAAAGCTGTGGGCTATATAAAGACTGGTGGATATTAGTATTCCTGAACATCTGTCTCAACCGCCATCAACTTCATTTCTGCAGCTGGCTGTTTTTCCACTGCTTGTGGCACTGGACAAGAGAAAACACAGCCTCTGTCAAAATTGCCCTGGCCTAGGAACAGCTTTTGCCTCCCAACTCCTTACAGAAATCTTCATGAAAGCATCTACTGTGCATTTGCTGTTGTAGAAGTCTGCCATTGCTGTGAGATTCATGGCAGAATCCTGGGGTTTATACTCTGATGTGGGACACAGAATTCTCTGCTCTGGTTCAGAAGCGTGCAATGAATTTTATGTTCCTCACAAACTAGAAGCCCTTCAATTGCATAGGAGACAATGTGAACCGTGGCAGTTAAGTGGCATCAAACTGTTATTCCTGTTGAGTGCAGATAGACACCACTGGCTTGGATGAAAAAGTTTTCTCCACATTCTTAAATGCTGAGGTTTCTTTGTATAAGTAAACATTGTCTCCTTTGGCTGGGGATTCACCAGTGACTAGCAGTGGAGTGAGCAACCTCACACATGTCACTGCTTGTTTTCATCCACATTCCTTATTTTGCCCAGCACTCCCTCCCTCTCCCACACACAGTCATTTTGATGGACCAGACATAGCAGTACCTTCCTGGTAAGGATGGCACTAGCACTCAAACCCAGCACAGGATGCTGTGCCACAAATGACTTGTAACGGAGCTGGAGGATACACCCTGAAACTCTAGAGTGAGACATACACGACACAGTCAACAAGCTGTCCGATTGTTCCTGGTAACTTCCTCCCCTGCCATAACTTGAACTGTGAGTGAACATCCAAAATACTTCAGAAGAGGATTATTTCAATTCTATCTAAATCTTTTCCTGTGGACCATCTATTGGAGTAAAAGTATCATTACGCTGGCTCTGGTACCCCACCCCCACCCCCTTTTTATTCTTATTTTTTGAGCAAAGCATTATGCTCTCGTAACACAAGGAGCTTTAGAGGGTCCCTATGTTGTCTGGCAGTGATAACCTGGAACAGTATTGCTCTATGAATCAAAAACCTCCTTGCGTTCATTGTTTTTGCCAGTAGCAACTTGGCCTAGGCAGCGTTTTAATGTACCCATCTGTCTTTTTTTCAGGCACTTGAAATTTTCTCCCCTGTTGTGCATAAATGTCTTCTGCAGTTAGGAGCACATTTCTGCTCTTTCATTGGGCATATTAAAATACGAGCACAATTAATGTTAGTACATAATGATCAATGATTAATATGTACAACCCTAACTCTGTAAAAGACACTTCAGAATCAAATTCAGAGGCTGGCCCAGTTTTTTTTCCTGGGCCATCATTCCAAGGCTGAGCCATACAGGCTGGAAAATTCTGGGCATTGCAGAACTGTACGCACAAAGAAGGACACTTTTAAAATGCAAAAAAATAAGCTACTCAACACTTTCTGTGACTTATAACTATTTCAATGCCATTTCCCCTCTTTTGCAGGTTCCCTCCCCCATTATTATAGGTTTTACAGATTAGAACTAAAGGAGGTATTTGCTACTGCTGAAAAGTGTATCCAAGGTTGCAGTTCCACTGAACTCAATGGAAGAGGACGTGTCCACGAAAGCTGACATTAAAATATAATACTGTTTAAGGTGCTGCATGTTTTTGTCTTTTATTTTGTTTTGATTTTTGCCTAACTCAAAGTGATTACTTCCAAGTAAACATTAATGGGATCAGATTTCAGGTCTCAGGTATTCTTTTTGCAAGTCTTGTTTCTCTGCAAAAGAAAACCAAGTGGCTTGCAAGCCATTTTAATTTTTTTTTCCATTCCAGGCAATGAAAACTAGTACAAATTGAGTTCTTTTATTAGCAGAATTGCTTCCATCATTCAAGTGGGGAGGGAGTGATACTGTCCTTTCCTACTACAGTACTAGATTCCCATGGGCAGTCAAGACCTGCTCCTTTGAAAATGAGGACCCAAGCCAAGAAAACATCCTTGTGAGGGGTTAAAGCAAAAAGGAGGGAAAGAATGTCCCTTCTTAGGAATAGTAAGTCCAATTGCAGTATTTTACATTGCATTTTTATTCTAAGCTGCTCTGGACTGCCCAGATTCCACTATAAGTTTTGGCATTTATTGAGTGAAAAAAATCAAATGTTCAAAAAGACACATTGGAGAAGGAAACTGAAAGTAACAATATCCTGTAAGGAAGGCACTGAGCTGCCACCAGATGTTACCAGTAGATTTGTTGTGAGGTGACCTCAAGTTGACTCTAATGGGGTTTTCAAGGTGTGAGATATTTAATTGGTTTGATTAGTTACACATACCCCAGGAAGCTTCTGTGGCTGAACCGGGATTTGAACCCAAGCCTTTTGTAGTCCATCACTCTATCTACTCTATCCATTCTATCACAATGAGTGAGAGAAAGGACACAGTGAGTCTCATTCATGCTGTGATCCATACATTATACCTTGCTGCAGGATGTGGTGATGGCTTCTGGCCTAGATGCCTTTAAAAGGGGATTGGACAGATTTCTGGAGGAAAAGTCCATTGCGGGTTACAAGCCACAGTGGGGATACATGTTTTCTCCAGGCTTATAAAAGAAGGGTACCTCAAAAGGCCAGGCAGAGGGGAGTGGTATCAGGAGACAGGTATCTAGTTGTCTCATGTGTTCCCAGAGGCATCTGGTGGGGCCATTGTGAGATGCAGGAAGTTCGACAAATGGGCCCTTTGCCTGATTCAGCTGGGCTCTTCTTCTGTTGTTACTTTAGACAGGAAAGTGCAAGCAAGCAAGGGTTTCTTGGAACTTGGAGAGGGGTAGCATTCAATAGTTCAGTAAAACACATTTGATCTAGTTACATCAATTAGACTAGTGTCCAGCTGTAAAGTCTATAGCCTACCAGTTCCCATCACTGGAAGATCCAGGTGCTCATTAATGACCTCAGTTTTTATCATTGAGGAATTGCACCGTGGTCCCTCTTCAATTCCAGAAAGATGTAGCCCTATTCCCCTGGGTTTCAGCTTTTTCTCCAAGGACTCCTCAGCCCAATATCTTGTAAACTGTCCAATATATTGTACACCACCCAAAATATTGTAAACCAGATAGGTGGTATAGAAATCTAATAAATAAATAAATAAATAGGTATCTGAAATATCCTCCTCAGAGTCTTCTCAAGGCTTTCTTCAAGGTCATCTTCCTCTCTCGTGTGAGAGGTAGGACTTACTTCTCTGACCTCCTCAGTCTGAAACATGTCATTTGCCAGGTTTTCTTCACCATAGTTTCTTGCTCTATCTGTCTCAAAAAGGTAGCCTTTATATTCCCCAGGCACCAGAGGCAAGCAGCCTCCTCCTCCTTCCCTAGGGATTATCTTCACTGTGTGTCCAACACTACCTCCATGAGTACAGTTTGGGACCCATTATCCTGGGGGTGAGTCCTCTCCTTCCTTTCCAGGTTCACCTTCCTACCCTCTTGGTCTCACAACCCCTCAGTGTATTCTAGTAATAGTTCAGGAAATGCATTGGGTCCTGGGCTGGAGCATGATGGTTGCTGACAGAGGCAGCCATACCATTGTGCTCTTTAGAGACCCGACAGGTTTATCCTTTCATGAAGATTGAGGAGCTCTTCAAACCCTTTTGTCTTCAATCATTCAGACTTCAGAAAATCCCCAGGTGAAGTCATTCACAGTTTAAGCCACATCTTTAAAATAGATGCTCTACTATGCTTTGTATGCTGTGATTCATACACTGATTTTATTGGTATATTTCAATTGCAAAATGTATTGTCAAATTGTAGGTGCTCTATACATAAATGAAACAAAGGTAACAAAGAAATGTCTGCCTCTTCCCCTGCGATGAGATTATCTGGAAAGAAAGTACTTTCTAACCAGAGTCCATTGATCAGCTAGGTGTGAAGGAAAAACCATTCGCCCTATCTCCCATACCCACCAAAGATGCTTTGAAAGAACAAAAGCTCATTTCCAACCAGAACCTAGAAAAGTTAATTCTGAAGACTACAAATGGCAGAATCCTCCTTTCATGAGGTAAAGAGGAGGGCAGTAGGTAGAGGGGAACAATCATGGCTACTGCCCTTGTGGTCGATGGCGCAGAAAGTACTGCGTCCAATCGTAGGCATAACCAGGGGTGGCAACCTGTTATGCTGTCCTGTTGTCTACTCCTCTGTTGGGTGTATTGAGGATCAGAGTTCAAAAGGAAGGAAACACACGAGACACTCTGGAGTTCTGTCTCAGGCAACGAGCTGCATGTGGCTTGAACTAGAGATGGGGAGGTATTCCATTTTCCCTAATGGACCAGCTGTTCTGGTGGCAGAACAAGAAGCAACAGAAAGGAGCTGCACACAACAGAGAAATGTGTGTTTGCGTGTCTGCCTCCTCTGTCCTTTTCCAGTTATCCTGTTGCCTTCAGAGTTGGAGGATATAGTCAACATCAGTGTTTAGTGAACTGACAGTCTGGTCATCTTCTGAAAACAGAAGTGACTGCCGTATTATGGAATGTCTCACAACACAAAACTTTTTTGGTTAGCAAGGATTTAGGTAAAGGCTTTTCTTACTGGAAAAGAAAGGAAGAGGGAAAAGCGACACAGGTGGGGAAAAACATGATTTATTTGCCACTTTTATTCAAGCTGGGCATAATTGGGAAGCAAATCACATTGACAGCACCAAGGACCTTTGAAAGAACCCAATTAGAATTTGCAACAGGCCTGCATGGTTAGGAAGTTGTGACACTGTGGCATGATGTAACAATTACAAGTATTAGATTGGGATTTAGGAAGTTCAGAGTGGTGTTCTTGCTTGAAACTCACTTGGTGAACTTTGGTCACTAACTGTGTCTCCGCTTGACCGACATCTAGGGACTACTATGAGGATAATGTGTTTTCTACACCACCTTAAGTTTAATGAAGGATGGTGATGCTGACGTGCCATAAAGTTGCTTTTCACTTGTGATGGCCCTTTCCAGAGTTTTCAACATATAGAGCACCATTACGTTCTTGATAAGATAAAGGCTACCCAAGCTGGCTATTCTCCCAGGAGCCAAAGTTGCGAATCAAACACTCAAGAGCTGGTTCCACCAATATTCCAACCTGCTGCTATAACATAGGGTGTAAATCTTGCCACATTGAATGATATCGCCAAATAATGACAAATGGTATAAACTTCACAGTTCCCATCAGAAGTGATGCAAACTCAACATGGATATTTTTGTCACCTGATGAAACAAAATAATTAAATAAGCAAACCCAAGAACCAAATCCATATGGTATGAACTTGTGAATGTTTTCCACATGGTGCTTGCATTTCGGGAATCCTTCAGGCCACTCCTACAAGTAAATAAAAAGGAAAACCAACAGAAAACAATATACTCGTGTAATGGGTGGAGGTAGGGAGAGAAAGGGGTCTCTTCAAGGGTCACCCAGTTCTTTGAGGGGTTATGATGGAGAATCTCAGACCTCCGGACCTTCAGGGTAACAACAGCGCCTGGTTCTGCAGAAGCAGAAAACGGCTTGGCCAAATGGACAAGACGCCGCCACTTCCCGGGACGCCTCGCCTTTGCCGCCTCCTTCTCTTGGCCTGCCTTGGCTTGGCGTGCACGGAGCCGGCGCCGCCTTGTGAGTGCGGCGGCGGTGGCGGGTGAGTGGGCCGTCTCGGCGCCTGCCATGTCGTCCCCTTCGTCCGCCTGAGGAAGTGGACTTGCTCCGCAACAGCTCGCCTTCCACAGCGGGCCAGCCAGCCAGCTTGGAAGGGGCCGCCGCCGCCGCCGCCGCCGCCGCCTTCTTTTGTTGTTCTTTCTTGCCGGAGCCCCGCCAGCAGGTAGGAGAGGCTGCAGTTGCGCGGGACCCTCGCTAGGGGTCTCCCTTCGGCGAGCCAGCCAGCCAGCCAGCCAACCAGCCGGCCTGCCATTGCCATCGCCGCCGCCGCCGCTGCCGCTGCCGCTGCTTCGGGTGGGCTGGGATATCAGCTGACTCGCCTTCTCCTCCCCGGAGTTCGGTTCATTTCCCCGGCAGCCGCGGCCACAGAGCGCAGAGGCGGGGACGCGCAGCAGCAGCAGCAGCAGCAGCAGCCCAGGCAGGATTCCTCTCGACACCGCTGGAGCCGGCCCGAGCCCTCGCGGCTTTGCTCCCGACCGCGCCATGCCGCCCCATGTCGCCTTGGTGGTGTTGCTCGTCGCGGCGGTGGCCTCGTGGACGGCCGGGGCTTTGGAGGTAAGAAGACCCGAGACCCTTCCCTCCTTTTTCTCCCGGTTGGAAAGGCAGCGCCGGCCCGGCCGAGAAAGCTTCCCGGGGGCTTTAGGGCTCGCCCATCCCGCAGCGGCGAAGAGGGCGAAGGGCCTGGCGGGCGAGCTGGTTGCTCGGCAGCCCAGGGGGATGATCTGGCTCGAACCCGCCACCCACCCACCCACCCACCCTGCCGCGCGCCCCTTTTTCCCTGGCCGCCCCTGGAAGAAAAGCTCGCCTTCTCGAACAATGGGAAAGAGGTGCGGGGCGGGACGGGCGGGCTCCCTCCAGGAGTGCCTCTCTCGCTGGACTTCGGGGAGCCCGGCTCCTGCCCCCCCCTACCCTCCTCGGGCAGGATGGGGCGCCTGGTGGGGCGGGACGCCTCGTGTCTTGCCCGGGAGGAAAAGGGATCCTTCTCCGGGGCTCTTGGAGGAAGCCCCCGGAGGAGGTGGTGGGGAGGAGAAGATGGGCCTTCGGGGAAGGGGAGGAGGGGGAGGGCGATGCTGCCTTTGCTTTTTTTGCCCACCCCCCCGCCTTTCCTCGCCCATCGGGCCCGCTTCCTTTATGGGCCACCGAGGTAGCGGTCGGTCTGCTTCGGCGCTTTGGTTTGGCGAGGGTGGGGGAGGATCTATGGAGGGAGGCGACGCTTTTAATTTTTTTTTTAAACTCGCGGGCTGCCGTGGGTGATTTGGTCGCTTTTGCTGTCTGATCTGCTGTGCTTGCGACCTCCTGGGGGTGAAACCCCGAGAAGAGAGATCGGGGTCGGGGGGGGGTAGGTCGGGGTGGTGGGTGGGAAAGACCCCCCTCCATTTGGTACCAGGAGGATGATTCTGCCGCCAGGGTGGTTCTTGCCGGCGCCCCCTCCCCTTCCTCATGCTGTGGTCAATTGCTTTACCTTGTTCCTTCGCACTCCGGTGCGGAATACAAACGAGATGCCCTCACTGGGGGATCATCCATCAACCCAGCCGTCCGCGGAGCAGAGGCGGCGGGATGTGTCTGCGCCGGTGGAAGTGTGTGTGTCTGAGTGTGTGTGTGTGTGAGAGAGAGAGAGAGAGGAGAGGCAAGTTCTTGGATCAGGCGACTCTGGCCATTGAAAATATTGCCCCTCTGTGCATTGCGGTTCCTGCGGAATCTCCGACGCCCTGGCACAGGATTAGGGGTGGGGTGGGGTCTTTGGCCTTCCTCGGAGGAAAGTCGAAGCCGCACACACAAACACACCCGCAAGCCCCGCTTTCGGAGCCCTTGCCTCCACTCTTCCCGAGGAAGGAAACGACTCGGAAGTCGTTTCTCCCATCCCCGGTTCCTAATGCCTTGAGAAGACGCCGCTTTGGGCATCCTGGAGTGGCTCCCACACTTGGGTTTGCATGAGGCTTGAAGGAGGGGACGGGGGGGCACAGAGCAGGAATATACAAAAGAGGTGGTTTGGAGCGCGGGGGGGGGGAGGAGTGAGCCGGAGGAGGAACGCTTCCCCCCCTTCCCATCGGGCATGGTGCTGGAGGAAATCACTCCGTTTTATCCCCCCCCCGCTTCGCCCTTGTTGCTGTGGTACAGGAGTGTGTGTGGGGGGAGAGTTCCTTTCAGGTGCAGGTTTCTTTCTTTTTTTTAGGGAGCAGATGAAAGGAAATGGGATTGGAGGGAAGATTAAGAGCGAGAAGATGGCGCCTCTGCAGTGCAGCAAGGAGAGGCTGTAATGAAAGCTGCAGCCCGGGGAGGGGGGGGGGGGAGAGAAAAACCCTCCCAACCGCTAGGTGTTTTCACAGTTCTGCCTCTCCATTCATGCCAGCTCCACATCAGACACTCAGGGCCGCTGGTACAACCGATGTCCGCCTGGGCATCGGGCAGAGGAAGAAGAGCCTAGTGGGGTGGGGATGGGGGCTCCAGAGAGCCCGCCTCTCTTCCCTTCCTCCCCCCCCCCCCCATTTCCACCGGCTGTGCTCTTGCCTTTTGCTTGGGTGCCTGCTTTTCTCTCCCGCGCCCGACTTGGGGAAGGATGTGTCCTCTCCCCACCTCCCAGCCTCTTCCAGGCATCGGTAGAAGACGTCTGTGGACCTGGCCAGTTGCCCAAGTATCTCCTCTCCATTTTTGTTAACAGCCAGGGCGAGGGGACAGGGGTGTGTCAGAGTCTGCCACACCTCCATGGAGGGGAGCTGCCCCCCAAAAAAAGAAAGAAAGAAAGAAAGAAAAAGAAAAAAACCCCAAAAAGAAAACAGCAGAAAGACTTGGAGCTTAATTTTGTCTCATTAATGCCTGAATTTGGGTTTTTGGGGGGTGCCTAAATTTGCTTGTCTATTTAGGGTCAGGTCTATCCACAAGTTAATCCTGTTGAATTCATTGGGTTCTCCTCCCTGAAAAAGCAAATGATTTCAGCAGAAGGCTCTGTCGCTGTTGGATGCACTTTTGCTGTTAAGTAAATCCTTAGAAAACCAATGTGCCATAGCTACTGTGTGTGGGATGGGATAGTTCCGTGTCTAACTAGTAAGGTGTGGGTGGAAAAATCTAAACAAAGCAAAATCTGCAAAAGAACAGCAAGGCAAAGCCCGGTGATGCTCTTTTTTTGGGTGGTTGTGCTTCTTGAGCTCTGGAGTTGTAACCCCGTGTGTCACCTTTCAAGCAAAAATGCCTTCTGGCGTCTTCTGAAACTATTTGTGAGATGGAATAATTTGCCTGTCTTTTCCACTTGTAGTGGAATCCACCAACATGACAACTTTAGCAGTCACTGAAAGTAATTTGTCTAAACCTGCCCTGCAAGTCTATGCTGAGACTGATCACATGTCTTGCCTTGATTTTATTAGTCTGAAAGATGGTGATTGGCTCAAGGTCACCCTGCAAGGTTTACAGCTGAGAAGAGATGAGAACATGGGTCTCACCAGTCCTGAATCCAGCAGTCTCACTCACTGTCACAAAACCACAGAAGTTCATCAACTCCAAATTCTGTTAAACATATCAGTACTTTAGATGCAAAGGTATTGTGTTGCCCTGGGTGGGGGTGGGGAACAGCAACAGTAACATTATTAGCCCAAGTGTACACAGATATATGAAAGCTTTTAAGATTTCCTCAGTGGGTAGGATGTCACAAACAATGCATTGAAAGGTAATTAAGAGGAGGAAGAAGCTAATACTTGATATTAATGATCTGTTGTCTCCATAATGTCTTGAGATGGAATAAGGGATTAGAATCTTCAGAAACTCAAATGAGCCTCTTACATAGGGTTGGATAAAGTGCAGATGTTGCTGAAATGCACATCCCAGCATCCCTCTCATTGAGTATGCTGCCTAGGGATGGTGGGAGTTGTAGTCCAGCACTGTCTGGGAGGCTACAAGTTGCACACCTTGGTTCCAGCAGTTGGTGATTCTGTGATTTACTTTACACATGGATGTTTTGTTATGGAAGGGGACTGGTTCTGAAACAGAACAAGCCAGCACAGCTGGGGTTCGGAACTCAGTCCCACCATCCGGAACAAAATCAACCACTGTCTTACCTACCTTTAGTTCGCACTGGGAAAACTCCAACCAGAAGGCAGCCTTGGATGCGTCATCTTTCCGTCCCCCTGGCGCTGGCCAATCAGGAGCTGTGCAAGGACATACATCATTCCGCCTGCCTGTTTGATTGCTCAGCACAAGGCAGAGGGAAAGATGAGGTGTTGGAGGCTGCTTCTTGGTTGGAGTTTCACCTCACGCAAACTACAGGAAGATAAAACAGTGGTTGATTTTGTTTTAGAGGGTGGGACTGAGTTCCAAACACATGAGCATTCAAAGCATCAAAATGCTTTGTTTACCTAATTCCATCCTGGAGTAGGAACTGGCAAACCACTCAGTATTCCTGCCAAGAAAACTCCATGGACATGGGGTCGTGAAGAGTCAGTCACGAATATAATGACACAACACACATAATTCCATAATTGTTACTATTGCCATGTAAAACAGATCTGAATTGTTAGCCTTGTATTTTTGGTGGGGATTGAACTTGGTCTTCAGAGTAGTTACTGGTCCCTTGCCTTGGGACCAGTAGGTGAATATATGGTTCAGACTAGATGTTCTGGCTCAGAGATCACATTTAAGACCCTGACACCATACCAGCTGTTGTCATGTAAAGGTTCACTGAGCTCTGAAATTATATGTGCTGTACAAGTGCTCATTTCTACAAATGCTTCCAGGACAGGGATTTGGATTATGCATCATAGTAGAATTGTGTGAAGATAACTAACTCAAGTGCCAGGAGAGCTCTTCTGCTTCATCCCTTAAAATTATCTTCCTCAGAGTGGTTTATATAATTTCCTTCGTGGCTATTTGGATTTGGAACAGTCTTTCTCTAGCCTTCTAGAGGCTTCAGCCTACAGCTGTTGCAATTGTTGACCACCGTCCATGTTAACTCAGGCTGATGGGGGCTATCATCCAAGAATGTTGGTAAAGGGCTAGCCTTGAACATCAGCTCAGCTGAATCAGACCCAAGGATCAACTAGCCCAGCACTTTGTTTTCCTCAGTGGCTAGTCTGCAGACATTTGGAAAACTGTAGTGCAAGGAAAATCCCTGCTCTTCTAAACTTTCCCAGCCATTGTCATTCACTGGCATAGTGGTCCTCTGCATATTTTTTGGACTTCATTTCCCATGTGCCCTAGCTTTTATAGGCATTGGCCAGGGATTCTGGGAGCTGAAATTTGACAGTACCTGGAAGACCAAAGGCTGAAAAGCACCGTGGTAGCATGCTGCCTCTGAACATGCAATTTGGATATATCAATCGATTTTATCAATCAGTTTTATTTTACAGGCAAAGGCCTGATATAATACAGTATACATTCATAAAAATAACTAAAGGAAGCTTAAAAGTAGTCGTTCTATGTCATTAGGGTGCCTGCTGAACCTGTGGTCCACTTTCCATCAATTTGATGAAGTCCCTCTTTGGACGCATTATATATAGATGTTCTGGTTCTATCATTATTTTAGAGAACCCCAGACAATTTAGGAGCCTGTGACAAAACGTATTGCTAATCTGCTGTGCATGTGTCTTTATGCAGGTCATCATATCATAGAGGAACTAAGTTTTTAAATGGCTTATCCACCAGTCTTCCTCACCACCAATGACTGGCTGTTAAAAAAAATTTTTTTTTGTCTTTTATGTTACAGAGCTGATATGTGGCATGAAGAATCTGGTCACATGTTAAAATAGTCATTTCCCCAATTTGTAGTAAATCCTGAAAAAGATTGATACCCTTTGTTAAAAAAAGGTAGGGAGACCAACATTAAAACAAGAAAGCATCTCTCTCTTTCTCTAATAATGCCCTTATGTGCTATAGTATTGACCATGGTGCCTGGGGTTAATGGGCTTTGTAGGCCGATCGGAGTGGATTAAAATCAATATTTTATTTTTAAAAATCAAATGATTTAAATCACAGTTTGAATAAAAATGAGTTGAAATAATCAAAAATCAGTTGTTTTAACTTAAACTGTGATTTAAATCAGATTGGTTTACATTGGTTGAGTTGATTCATTTTGATTTAAATCACATCCACCCTGAGGTCAGCAAAACTGGACAGTGGTGTGTTGAAAAGCCTGATTCAGTCAAATAAAAATATAGCCAAAATGGTGTTATTAGTAAATAATAGGTGAGGTGTCAGCATGTATGGGAAAGCATGTCTTTTAGAATGACCAAGACTCCCTGAATGTTAGGTGTCATTTGGGAAAGAAAAATAGGAAGCTGCAAGAGAAATATTACTCGGCTTTTTTGAGTCCTGATGTAACCTGGAAATGAGCTTGCTTGTTAGGAGGGCAACATAGACTTGTATAGCGTTTGCAACGGGTGCAGAATGTGGCGGCCAGGCTGGTGGTGGGTGCGAGCAGGTACGCCCGCTTCACCCCCATCCTGGCTTGCCTGCACTGGCTGCCCGTTGCTTCCCGGATAAGGTTCAAGATCTTGGTTTTGGTTTACAAAACCCTCCATGACCTGGGACCTATCTATCTGGTGGAGTGGATCTCCCAGAGACTAACCTCGTCCAGACCAACCAGAGCTTCGTCCTCCCTCTCTCTCAGAGTGCCGACACTGAGAGAGGCCCGTAAGGCTTCGACCCGGAACCGGGCCTTTTCAGTGGGGGCCCCGGCGGATTAGAACAAACTGCCAGCGGAGATTAGGCAGGCGGAGTCATTGCTGGCCTTTAGAAGGGCCTTAAAGACCTGGCTCTTCAGGCAATGCTTTGGGTACCTCTGAGCACACTATGACATGTTCCCCCCCCCTTCCTCTTGCCGGATCTTACCCTCGTTGGGTGGTGTGAGGTCTATTTTTCTACTGGGGCCTCATTGGTGTGGAAATTTTATATGAACGCGTATTTTATTATGCTTGTATTTTATTTTGTTTTGTTTTATTTTTTTAAAATTGATTTCTGTGTTGTTTTCTATTGGGGTTCGATTGTTGGGTTGTCACCTTGGTGATGTGCTGTAAACTGCCCAGAGTTCCCTATGGGAAAATCGGGCGGTTAATAAGTTCAAATAATAAATAATAATAAATAAATAATAGCTCCTACCGTTCTTTTTAGTTATAGAAAACAAAACTGTTATACAGTAGTTGTGTAATTTGTTTAGGAATTACCATCATTCTGGAAAACATGAGATTTTTGGAGGGGTTAGACAGGTAATGTGTCAAAATGAAATATCAGTATTTATTACTGGTACTGAACCAATCTTTGCTACTTTTATATGCCATGATGTTCAATGGATTCTCTCTTCTCCATCTTATACCTTGCAGAGTCTGTTGCTACAAAGTGCCAGATTTCAGTGTTAACACATTTGAACATAATTAAATTTTCTTTGTTGAGCCTCTTGATGAAGATGCTGAATTTATGAAGCAAAATTATGAAGTAGAGAAGACTTTAATTATAGGCATACATAACTAAAGATTTATGATTTCTGTTAACTGCTGAAATTATCCCATGGCCATTGTTTAACAAAGAAGGTTGTAACTCTTAAATGTAAGCTATTGAAAAATAAAGATGTAGTTGTTTAATTTCTTAATCTTGAGCTGTCTCAGTAGGGTTGTGTAGACTTTTGTAAACAAAAATACGGCAAATAACTCTTCTAGAATTATTTCAGTCAACTAATTATTATTACATATCACAGATATGAACTAAAACTAAAAAGTTCCAGTTGTTATTCATAATATTGTCTGAGTGTACAATATATTAGTTGCATCTTGTCTCAACTCCACCTAATGCACTATTTCTTCTCTTAAACCAGTCATAAAATCTATTCCATATCAAATAGTACTTGGGAGTCCTCTTTTTCTTTAATTCTCATTGTTATTCTATCCATCTCAGCACAGTCCAATTTTTTTGTATAATTGCTTCCTCTTTGGTGTATTTTCATTTTTCCACATTTGGGCCCATGCTATTCTGGCTGCAGTCAAACTATGCAATATAGCAAATACCATATTTTTCTGTCTATGACGCCACCTTTTACTAGACGCCCCCTACTTTTTAGACCACTAAATGAATAAAATGAATAACTCCCCCTTGAGGTCTCCTCCACACACCCCACACCCCCACACTGTTTTCTTTCATTTCAATCAGGGAACCTTGGAAAGCACTGGTTATTGTTTTTTGCTTTTGGATTAATAGCTTTTGAAACAAGGATGCATTCATTATTTCAGGGCCAGGAATTCTGCAATATGAAGATTTCTATGTAAGACAGAACTAGAGAAAAATATTGTGCATCTTGTAAATGTCCTCCCATGCCAGATGCTTCTTTAGACCTGGGAATAATGTTTGTATCTTTATGATAGAAGACACATACCGTATATACTCGAGTATGTCGACCCGAGTATAAGTCACAGACCCTAATTTAACCCCCCAAAACGGGAATCGTATTGACTCCAGTATAAGTCTAGGGTGGGAAATGCAGCAGGGCCTGGCAGCTCCTCCTTTGTGAGCTGGGGGAGTGGTGTGTGATGTTTAAAATGACTTTTAGCCACTGATGCAAGTGCTTGGGTCAGTGGCTAAAAGTCATTTTAAACGTTGCATGCTGCTTCCCTGTGATGCGGGGGGGTGATTAGAAGCAGCACACAATGTTTAAAATGACTTTTAGCCACCGACCCAAGCACTTGGCTCAGTGGCTAAAAGTATTGACCCGAATATAAGTCGAGGACCCCTTTTTTCACCCAAAAATTAGGGCTGAAAAACTAGGCTTATATGTGATTATATACAGTATATGGGTGAGGACTTCACTGTGTGTGAATTACAGTGCTAAGGATGCATCAGATTACAGCTCTACTGTAGTTTGAATGTTGGGTGTACTAATGAATCATTTTAAGCTTTTAAAACACTTAAATAAGTTTAGGCTTGATGTGAATATTCATACTGCATATATTTTCATTCCTCCCTAAAATCTGTGCCCCCACCCCAACAGACCAGTTTTTTTCCTGATAGATTCATATTTCTGGAAATTTTACATTTCTGGCCAGCTTAAATACAGTCTGTTTCTTAGGTAAGGTATACCCAGCATCTTGCAATTGATACCAAAGTGCTTGGGGATCTCTTGTCGAAAGAAAAGCCTTTTAGATGCCAATGCTGTTCGTAGTTGATTGATGCTGTCTGCCAGCTAGACATTTTGCAGTGTTCCAGGTGGAAGCATGGGTGGATAGAAATCACTCAGATAAAAGGGCTTCAAGCATTCTGCTTGTACTTGTGTTTACTAAACTCAGAAACATGGCATTTATTTATTTTATTTATTTATTACATTTATACCCCACCTGTACACAGCATTCGAGGTACCTTACAAAGTTTTTTGAAAGATAAAAACATAAACTTGCACAATGTACTCTAACCAAGCAGAAGTCCAGTTGCTTAGAAAGGGGTGATACCTAGCTCACACAGCTGTGAGCTGGAGAATGAATGGAACATGCAGGGCAAGCATGTCCATGGAGGAGTGTATATCAGGATAGTTGCCAATACATTTTATCCAGAACAAGTATTGTTCCTGCCAGAGATACTAAAGAACTGGGGAATCCTGGCTGCAGAAGGGAAGAGGTGGGGAGAGGCTCTTTAGACAAAGTCTGTTTGTAAAGGAGTTGATTGGGACTGTGGAATCCTGGCTGCAAAAGGGGAGGGTTGCAAACGAGATGATTGGAACTGTGGAATCCAGGCTGCAAAGGGGGAGGGTTGCAAACAAGGTGATGGGACTGGGGAATCCAGGCTGCAAGCAGAGATGGTTACAAAGAAGGTGATTGGAACTGGGGAATCCAGGCTGCAAAAGGGGAGGGTGCAATCGAGGTGATTGGAACTGGGGAATCCAGGCTAAAAAATGGGAGGGCAGAGGCTCCATGGAGGAGACCTCATTGCAAACAAGGTGATTTTTTATTGGGGAAACCAGGCTGCAGAAGGTTAGGGCAGAGGTTCTGTGGAGGAGACCTCTTTGCAAATGAGCTGATTGGAACTGTGGAATCCCAGCTGCAGGAGAGGCTCTGTGCAGGTAACTATTCTCTAAATGAAAATCTGTGATATATCAGGGACTACCGTATTGACACACAGATATTTCCCCTTACTTTTGGGGGTGCATGTTTTAGACCGAAAAAAACAGTATATTTATAGTTTTATTGTATTTATTTTATTTCCTTTAAGGCAGTGGTTCCCTATTTTGGGTAACCCATGTGTTCTTGGCATGCAATTCCCAGAAACTCCCAGCTAGCACAGATAGTGGTGAAGGCTTCTGGGAGTTGCAGTCCAAGATCACCTGAGTTGCCCAAGGTTGGGAACCACTTCTCATAGGCACCAAATACAGTGGTCCCCCACCCTTTTGCGGTTCATATACTGTGGTCCGGCTATGTCATGGGACCGCAGTACCCTGAAAGGGCTTGAGGGAGGGGGGAAAGATTTTAAAATTAGGCCATTAAACCTTTCCCTCCCTTCCCCAAGCCCCAGGCTCCAGCTGGTTGGTGCTAGGGTGGGGAAACAAAAGGTTTTTCTCCCCCCACTCCACCGCTAATCAGCTGCAGCCTGGGGCTTGCCTCCATGGAGGCAACACACGCTGCTCTCCTGTACCCAGGGGAGGCCATAACCAATCCCTGCACTCGGGGGGGGGGGGGAGAAGGGCCGCACAATGTTTAAAATGACTTTAAGCAACAGAGCCAAACACTCGGCTCTGTTGCTTAAAGACATTTTAAACATTGCACACACACCCTGACCTGACCTGACCTGACCTGACCTGCATCCGCATATCGTGGATTTTCAGTGATCGCGGATCGGGTCAGTCCCTAACCCCCGAGATAGAGGGGGGGATTACTGTACTAAATCCAATTAGAAATCTGGTTTTGTTAAGTAATCTGCCATTATTACTGTTATAGATAGAGTCAAGAGTGTGACCCTACCAGCTAATGTTGTTGTTGATGACAATGGTGATGGTGATGTGCTGTCAAGTCAGTTTTGGCTTATGGCAAACCTTTTCAAGGTTTTCAAGTAGGGAGTACCCAGAAGTAATTTACCATTCCTTTCTTCTGGGGATGCTCTGGAACAGCAACTTGCCCAAGGCCTCACAATCTCTGTTTGCGGAAGCACAGTGGAGAATCAAAGCTCTTAACCTCTGGCTCCACAGCCAGGTACAGAAACCAGTGAGCTACCCAGCCAGCTTTTCCCATTAGCCAAATCAGGTGGAAATGGACCAGACATAAGGATAAGGAGCATGTGCGTAGGATTCAGGGCTTTATAATGTAACACAACTTTCAGGAAGTTTGGATCTAATAACACCTGTGGATACAAGTGGTTCACTCAAGTCTTCTAACTTAATTTCCTTGTTGCTCAAGACTTGCTTTTCTTGGGCAGAATTCATTTCCGTATCTATTTGTAGAGAAACATTTACATCCTGTACATTGCACAGTATACAATTTCACTAACAGTCTGGCATGATTCCAAGTAGGCCTGGAGGATCTGTGTACATGATAGACTTCTTTGTAACATTTGTTAAACCTTTCACACATTTATTGATGCATAATTATATTAACATTCATGGACTTTATGCATTCAAGTATGCTGCCCTGGCAGAAGGCAGGTGCTTGTCTTCTAATTCCACTTGCTGAATTTACAAGGATTTAATGGCTTAACTGAGGGTCTTCTGTATGTGGATTGGCTGCTTGTGCTAATAAAATCAATGTGGTCACTTATAGTACTGTAGAGGTAGCCAAGAATGATGAATCGGTGGTTGAAACATCCAGCAGTTGCCGATGAGTTTATTTTAAATAAAGAGATCATGTCCTAATATAACCAAGAAAGAGAACCCTGGGTCATGTGGGTAGCTTCCATATTTTAATGAGGACCTGGCCTGGTTAATCTGTACATTCTGAGTTTGTTTTGTGGGACTTACTAAACTACTGCTTATCTCCTCAGTGTATTGATCTTGATTCACCAGCAGTCCTTGGATAGTACAAGTTCAAAATAAAACTGAAACCTATTGGCATAACCTCTCTTATGCCAGCTATAAAGCAGCTAACCCCCGGGTTGGTTCGTTTAAGCTTTTGCTTTCCTTCAATACCAATGTAGGTCTGCCTTTAATTTTCAAAGCCTCAAAATAGGTAACTGGAGCCATGAGTTACATGGCAGCTTCCAGCAATTCCAGCCCTCTACGTGGGGCTGCCCTTGTCCCTGGTCCGGAGGTTACAGCGGGTCCAAAATGCGGCGGCCAGGCTGGTGGTGGGTGCCCGTAGATACGAGCACATCACCCCAGTCCTGGTCCGCTTGCATTGGCTCCCCGTTGTCTTCCGGATCAGGTTCAAGGTTCTGGTCTTGATTTTCAAGGCCCTCCACGGCTTGGGACCAGGTTACCTGGCGGAGCGCATCTCCCAGAGGGCATCCGGATCCAGACCCACGAGATCATCGCAGGCGCGCTCATTGAGAGTGGCCACTCCCAGAGAGGCGCGGAAAACGCTTACACGGAACCGCGCCTTCTCTGTGGTGGGGCCCTCTCTCTGGAACCATCTTCCTCCCGAGCTGCGCCTGCTGGAGTCCCTGCCCGCCTTTAAGAGGGCTTTGAAGACCTTCCTCTTTAAAGAAGCGTTTGGTGACCTTATTAGCTAGTTTTTTTTTTTTTTTGGTCTTGTTTTTGTTTCTGTTTGGTATTCTTTCCTCTCTTCCTATCACTTGCCGCCATCCTGCTCTCCGCTGTATTGCTTGGAGATTTTGCTTTTTATGTTTTTTCTATTGCTGTTCGCCGCCCAGAGTTCCCGTTTGGGAAGATGGTGCGGGATATAAGTCCTTAAATAAATAAATAAATAAATAAATGAAAGCAATGATTGTAGAATGAGGAAGCCTGCATTTTGCATGCAGAGCATTCCAGAATGGATCCCTGAGAACTTCTGGCTAGCTGGTGAAATCCTCAAGGGTGAAATATCAGTAAGTTGCTGCCTTATCTTTGTATAGATCAGGGCAGGCAACTTATTTCTTCCAGGTTGGACTGCAGCACACCCTGGCCATCATATTTGGTGGTAAAGGATGATAGGAATTCCAATGCATCAGCATCTGGAGGACTTTAGGTTGTCCAGACCTGTTAATAATAGTCGTTCACTAAGTGGACAAGTGATTTTGTCTGAATACTGTATAAGGAAGTTTCCTATATTTTGGAGAAATATAAGCTATTCTGGGGGAAGTAATACTTTTGCATGTTTGTAGGAAGTAAGCTGTCTGGAGAGATCAGTGAGTTAGTTATCTGGCTGCAGACTCAGAGGTTGGGAGTTTGATTCCCCACAGTGCCATGTGCCAGTAGAGTTAGCCTGTGTTGCCTTAGGAAAGCTGCACAATCCCAGGGCACCCCCCCCCAAGAAGGAAATAGTAACTACTTCTGAGTAGTCTCTATCTGGAAAACCATGACAAGGACTTCCATAAGTCAGAATTAACTTGATGGCACATGAGAATTACTGTTATGGAGCATAATATGATGTGGAACCTTTGCTGTAGCTCAGTCTGTAACAAGTCCCTAACTAAAATTCTGCTGGAAATAGTAGAATATTTTTGTGTTCTTCCTATGGAAGAATGTAACTTTAAGGGTGGATTCTGGAAAATGTTCTCAAGAAATACAGCACCTTCTCTCTTAAGGCCGTCTCACACTCATTGTGGCAGGACATGTGATGAATGGCACTAGCCTGTGCCACTTTCCTTGTCCAAGTAGGGCATTTTGAATGATTGGAATCAGTAGTGAAATAGCAAACTTAGTTCTCTGTTCTTAGGAACACTAAAGTAGCTTCCCAGTTTGGGATGATAAAGGCAGGTATTTGATCTGGGCTATGGAGCAGCATGTTGTGTGTCATCAATTTACTTCAGACTTATGGTTGCCTTGTTAGGGTTTTTGAGGCACGTGAGACATTCAAGGGTTGTCTACTGTTGCCACCCCACTCCATTTAGTATCTGTGACCACATACAACATATCTGTGCATTCGCTCACTTGCAGAAAATTGATGCAACCAAGAAAGTTTCATAATTGTTTGGGTGTGATAAAGGTATTTACTGAACAATCTTGAGTGAATAATCAGACTTGACTGATTGATTGGTTTCTTTTTTCCAATCTATTTCGGTGTCATTCTCCATAGTGTTGTCCATTTTTTTAGGAGCAAAGGGTGACCAGGTTCTGAAGTGGTAGAATGGACTGAACTAGTTCATACTGCAGTCGTAAGTTATTAAAATGTCTCTTGTGTAACAGATGTGAGTAACAAAGCAAGCAACCTATCCATAAATATAAAAACTGGAACAGGAAAGAGTAGGCTGGGCTATAACTGTTTTCTCTGTGCTTATTCACCTGGAGGGAGTTTTTGTGTAAGGTTTTGTTAAACCTAGCATCACATCTACTCCACCACCTGCTTTACCAAAGTACCTGGATGGATTGATCCTTAGGTGATATTAAAACAAGATTAGTTAAAATGATGGGATTTGCGTCTTAGCAATGGCTATCACTAGCAAGGGCTAAATCCATGTTCATAGAGCTTTGGGGGGTCTAACCCCTGATCGCGGGGGTTAGGGACCCACCCCACGCACGATGCAAGAAAATCCGCGATATGCGGAAGTGGGTGGGGGCGTGGGCGGGGGGCGATCTTACCGCCCGCCGCCACCCGCCCGCATGGCCTGAGGCTTCTCAGGGGATCCTGGTTGAGCGGTGCGGAGCGACTCGATCGCTCCGTGCTGCCCCTCCCGGCCGCCCCAAGGCTTCCCAGGGGAGCCTGGTTGAGCGGCACGGAGTGAACCGATCGCTCTGCGCCGCCCCGAGGCTTCTCAGGGGAGCCTGGTTGAGTGGCATGGAGCGACCCGATCACTCTGTGCTGCCCCTCCCGGCCGTCCCGAGGCTTCTTGGGGGAGCCTGGTTGAGCCGCGCGGGGTGACCTGATCACTCCGCGCTGCCCCTCCCGGCCGCCCCTGCGCTTCTTGGGGGGGGTGCGTGAGAGGATGGTGCAAAGCGACCCGATCACCCCTCCCCCCTGCCACGCATCCCCTGAGGCTTCTCGAGGGTGCGGCGTCGGCGGCGTGGAGTGACCCGGCCGCCCGCCGCCCATGGTGCAGGTACTGCGATCCCGCGATGTAGTGGGGCCGCGGTACCTGAACTGCGAAATGGCGGGGGGGGGGGGGGTCACTGTACATTTCCCAGAGCATCTCTGCTGGTTTAGGATTGTGGGCTGTATTTGCAAAGAAGTAATTTTCCCAGGACGGATAATGTCTGAAAACAGGTGTGGTTGATTATTCTGTTCCACTAAAGTATCATCATAGGTGAGTTTTTGAATCCTACAGGACTGTTGATGGGTTTGGATGTTGCTTGTCATGGGAGCCTCCTGTTTAACTACAGCTCCAGCAGGAGAATCTCCTGTAGGAGAAGCTGCCAGTCCAGAATTTATCCTGCCTGTGTATTGAAGGTGCGGGAGTTGTAGTTAAATTAAGGGCTGAAGATGGACACTTGAATCCCATGTAATCAGTTTGAAGAGAGCTGGTTGTGGTCACAGGTGATTCAGCTGTTGAACTCAATTGCCTTTCTCATTAAGCACAAGGATAGGGATGCTAGTCCCCCAGGATTCAGCATGCAGTACTTCTCAAAGTTGTATGCTCAAGGCACTGGCAGAAGGATGCTGCCTTCCTGTCCTGCTTTTTGGCTTCCTGAAAGACTCATTCTCTAATCTGGCAGATGCAGGGCCAAGGTCAATGTACATTTTGATCTGATCCAGTGTTATCAGAACTTGGAAAAAAATATTTGTGGGTCACAAATCCCTGAATCCTCCAGTTAACATGACCATTGAAGGCGTTCAGAACAACTTCATCAAGTTTTGAGTTCTACAATTAGTTTAGGCAAAATAGGTTAGAGGCAATACCTTTATAGGCCACTTTGAAGAAGTGTTTTGAAGAAGAATGATTTACACTCAAAAGCTTGCTGTGTTGTTTGTTTTTTATTTTTATTAGTGGCCTATAAAGGTATCATCTGTAACCTATTTTTTTGCAATTGTGTTTTGTGATGGCCACGTGGCTCAACCCACTTTTTTGCTTTTTAGGCAAAATGAACTGCAACTGGCTCACATATATCCATCATGGACTCTATCGAGTATTCTCGTTTCTGTATTTAATTCCTTATGTTCTGGGCCTTGCTTCACTTGACTTTCTCTATAAATATGTTCTGGGGAACAGCTTGCATGGATTCTGTCCAGAGCTATATTTATATTTTGGTTCAGGATGTGCTAGTGTAGCTTTAGCAGAATATATAAATACAGTGTTGGACAGAGTAAATTAAGGGAGTGAGTATTTTAATATGGGGCTCTAAATTAAGGCTTCCAATCATTTTGTCTCTTAGACTTCATACCTGCTAGCATTCTTAGGAAAAAAACCAATTACTTTGGATAAATTTGTTTGAACCACTTAAATGGGAAAAGTAGAAGATTTCTGACTAGGCTTGCAGAGTAAATATACAGTATACAGTGGACCCTCATATAACAAATGGTTTGTATAATATAAAATCAGTACAACATAAAAAAATTCGTAGATAGCGGGAATGTATTCCTATGGGAAATTAGTATAAAGGAAAAATTGCTTAACATAATTTCATTTTGTAACGAATTAATTCCTTTATACAAGATACCACTGTACTGGAGAGTGACTTAAGAATGGCCGTCCTCAGTGATTGCTCCCCACCCCTACCCCAGATATGGAGGTTAGACTGGCATACTCACTGTTTTCGGTGGTAAGGGACAACATTTTTATTCTAACAGCCTTTTCGTGTTTAATATCTAATTTTAATATCACTAGTTTCACTACATTTTCTGCTAATATATCATTTAAATATGTTTTTAAAGGTTCTTGTATTTTATTCTTTTATTCTTTTAATTATTATTTGTATAATAATTTTTAAATTGTTGTATATATTGTTTTTAATTCTATTATCCCTCATTACTGTAAGCCGCCTTTAGTCCTTTTCCAAGGAGAAAGGCAGGGTAAAAATACTCTAAAATAATCATAAAAATAAATAAATGAGATAATTCAACACGCACTAATTTCATAATTATTTATGTATTTTTAATGGTATATAATCATTAAATCAGTAATTTTCTGATATAATCATCAAACTAATCTGAAAAGTTATTATTCTAAAAATGAAACCTTCATCTGGTTTCATCTGATTAAAACAACTCCAGCAAAAATGAGTCTTTATGTAGATTAGAAAATCATGATTTAAATCAAGCCTCACGGACTAGTGATTTAAATCAAACCCACCCTGCTTAGGAGACAGATAAGGTGGTCAGGCACTCCCATTCCTTTAAGAACTTGCCATAGTTTCTTGTGGTCCACGCAGTCAAAGGCTTTGGTATAGTCAATGAAGCAGAATTAGATGTTTTTCTGGAACTCTCTAGCGTTCTCCATAATCCAGCACATGTTGGCAATTTGATCTCTAGTTTCTCTGCCCTTTCAAAATCCAGCTTTCACTTCTGGGTGTTCTCTATTAATTTATTTATTTTTATATATAAATGTAGTAAATATATAAAATAAATAAAGTTAAATAAGATTTACATATTTGTTCATTTAAACTACAGTAGGACCCTGGTATCCACTGGTGATTGGTTCCAGGCCTTCCCATGGATAATGAAAACCATGGATAAGAGAGAACACCTGCCCACCCACCCCCAAACTGCTGTTTCCTGACAGTAGCTTGCTTTATGACTGCTGTTTTAAGACAGTAGCTTGCTTTACAGATGCTATTTGTGACAATACCTTGCTTTACAGCTGCTGTTTGTGACAATAGCTTGCTTTGTGGCTGCTGAATTATTTAATCCCCCCCTGCCAAGCGTGGATAACTGAATCAGTGGATAATGGGGTACTACTGTATTTCTAGCCTGCCTTTATTCTCAAAAGGACCCAGTGCAGCTACGCTTGATCTTAGTGAGTTTTTAACCTGTTTATGTCAGTTTTCTGTTTTAAAAGGCTATCTGTACACTTGATATGCTTTAACTGGTTATAAGATTAATAGGGCAATTCAAAGTGGGAGGAAGTAAATGTAACCTAGTAGAACTGGAGTTGTTTTATAGGAATATGCAGCATAGAAAATGCTTTTTGATTATCTGAATTCCCTTACAGCTCCCAATATCTAACAGTATTTACTCTGTGGTCCCTAAATTATCTCAGGAGTTACCTTTTGATAAGTAATGTGTTTAGCTGATAAGTACTCATCTGCAGTATCTTTCCATCTAAAGTGTCCTGATGGTGAAATGTGAGCAGATTCTAAAGTTGTGGTACCTTCTGTTAAATCCGTTGTTTTTATGTTAGAGGCGCAAAGCAAAAAAAGCAAAGCATTCTGCTTATATACTACCCTATAGAACTTAAAGCGCTCTCTGGGTGGTTTCCAAGTAAATAGGGAGGCTACACATTTCTGCTCCCCCCCCCCCACGCTCACATGCTGGGTACTCATTTTACCGACCTTGAAAGTCTGGAAGGCTGAGTGAACATTGAGCTGGCTACCTGAGATTGAACCACAGGTAGTGCCACAAGGCTCATGTTTGCCTCGTGTTGCAGTTCTAATTGAATACCTCAGCTCATTGATTTTGGTAGCCAAATTCTTGGCGTTCTTATACAAATATAAGTGTGGAATGTCAGGTATATACACTTTTTTGGAATTCCTCAGTGAAATAACAGTGAATCAGATTTAAAGGAGTTTAGCTGAGGTTGCAAAGAGAAGGTTATGTGAATCAAAGGGATAGAGCATTATCCTAAAGCGGTTGTATTAGCTGAGGAGGAGGTCTACTGTAAGTGCTACCGGACAAGAATAATATGAATTATTAAGTTTTAAGCTGTTGGCATAAAAAGACTGTATTTGCTAGAGCATATACTTTATGCTTTAATTCCTCCTACCTACTTATTTTTATCAAAATTGTTCATGCTAAGCACCTCCTGACATACTATACCTAGAAAGATCATTCTGCTCCATTTGAAATTAGGGCCCCGCCCCTTCCATAATGACAGAGAGCATATTCTGTTAGAAACCGATCCTTCTCAAGACTGGTTACGGAAATTGAGTGTGTTTAGGCTTCTGAAGAGAAAATTGGGAGCTGTTTTATAACCAACATCAGCTCTGAAGTGCAGTCACATATAAACCAAGCTTGTTTTCTTTTATTCCAGAAGGCAGCTTCTGAACTGGTGCAGACTGAAGCTTTGAAAAAACATGACCAGGAAGATGATTGATTGATTTGATTTGATTTTTATACCACCCATCCAGCCCTGGGGCTACTCTGGGCAGTGAACAGCAAATTAAACATACAAAATATAACACCATCTAAAAACAGAAATACATACAATGTTGCAAATACCAACATTATAATATACATAAGCATAATAAGTGGTTGGTGCACTGTGGGAGTAGCAAAGGAGTACATTTAATAGTGAGTTCTTGTGAAGGCTGTCTCCATAAGCTAATGGATACCAGAACTCACCATCCCATATACTTTGTAAACTTCAAATCCTTGTAGTTCGTACAGTGCAGGGAGACACTTCTTACCTTTGAAAGAAGTGGCATGGATGGTAGGGAGGGCTGCTCTATCACCTTATGGTCTGGGGGACTTCATGGACATAATTTAGCCTGGGGGTTCTGGCTGAATTACGAGAGCAGAAGGCCTGGAATTCTGCAAGTCCCATCCCTAACGCACATACGCACTGCTCCACCGTACATCAAAAGATTTTCCTACAACACAGTCACAGAAGCCCACAATACTTAGCACCTTATCCAGATGTTGTTGTTTAGGATTGCCTGCTCCCAGAATCCTCAGACCCCTTCTGTCAGTTCTCTCCCTACTTGTACTTTTCCACAGCTTTATGGCTGGACTGTGTTTACTCGGCAAGGTGGGGCAGCTGCAAGGAATTAGAGGTGAAAGGATGTTGCTGTAACTGAACAATGTGGAGGAGGTTTTCTTCCACACTGTAAAACAGTCCTCTGTGCACACTTAGAATAAAGAGCCATGTGGCTTCTAATTTGGAAGTTCTAAGCTCATACTCAAAAGGCATGTTTGGTATTCTGTTTAGACATTGGGCAGGCTGTAAGCTCCTCTGCTAATGTGCCACAGTTTCTGTGGCCAATGTATTTTGAAGCACCATTGCCAATAGAGTGCTAGAGGGTGTGTGTGTGCAAACTCAGAGTAGATGTTTTCAAATCCACCAGCTGTCTCTGGTGGTGAATACATTGAATACTATTTACTCTATAATGAAAATGAATTTATCATTTCTGTATTTGCCAGTGCTTGTAGTTTTTGCTTCTCCATTATTTAGCTTGACCACAACTGTGGTGTTAAATATGGGAACTGGAGATACAGTACTCCCCCGCCATATGCGGTTCATAAACTGCGCTCCCAGTATATCGTGGGAACCACACTATATGAAGGCAGGGGTGAGTGGCGCTGGCTCTGAGGTCAGCTGCATGGGCCTATTTGGGGCCTTCTGTACTTACCCAAGACCTGGCGTTGCCCCAAATGGGTCTCTGATGGGCTTCCTGGGCCTGTTACAGGCCCCAGAATTGGCTTCCGGCACCCCGGGAGTCACTTCCAATTTAAGCCACTTCTGGGGCCTTTGACAGGCCAGGCCTGTTCCAGCCCCCAGAATTGATTTCTGGTTCATTGGAACCCACTTCTGGGGCCTGTAACAGGCCCAGGAAGACCATTGGAGGACAGTTCGTGGCAGTGCCAGGCCTGGGGTATGTGCAGGAGGCCCCAAACAGGGCCCCCTTTATCGCAGGTCGGGACAGGAAAGTAACCCCCACAATAAGCAGGGGAGTACTGTATATGGCTTTCGAAATAATTGCAAAAAACCATTTTGATCTTTCGTCAGCTCGCTGTGACTGCTTGGAGGTGCCGCCCAGCAACATCTGACTTGCTAGGTGGGCTCATAGTCATTGTGAAAAAGTTGCAGTGGAGTAGAACTTTTCCTTTGTTGGAAAAATTGGGGTTTGTCCACAATTGAATGTGCCTGTGTGCATTCATATGAACACCTCTACAGGAGAAAGGTACGCTAAACCAGAGATCCAGCATAACAGGGCACAGGGCAGACTGTTGCCAGTTGGTCTCTGATCTTTCTTTCATTCTCTGTTTATAGTAGAGTATCGGGTACACATTAGACTCCTGAGTAGTGCTAAGTGTCTGTCAGGGAGTTTCTCCAGATGCTTCAAGTTCCAAACCTCTTATTGCATGACATTATTTGGCATTAGGAACTTTTCTCATATAACATTTCTGAATGGAGCTGCTGAACTTTAAACAAAAATGCTATTTATTAGGGAAGAACAAAGCAGGTTTTGATAAGAGTATAAGAAACGACTATTGAGGGATCTTTTCTCCTTTTATCTAGTAACTTACTTTGAGTTGCTTCTACAAGTGGTTTGACAAGCTCTGGAATCCTTTTAAATTCAGACCTTAACCTTAAGCAGTCCTGTGAAATCCGATATTCCTTTATGATCACACAATAGTTGAAAAGACTGCTATTGCTGTGTTTTCTTGGTAGACGTCTTAGCATTATGACCATTTTAAAATTCCTGTATTTTACAGATAATATAACTATAATGCATATTTGATGTTGCAGTGCATTACATGCTTTTTGCAAGTGTTGCTTATCTTGTACAAGGAGGAAAATTCCAGAGCATGGTTGTTGTGAGTTTTTTGGGGGCTGTTTGGCTGTGTTCTGGAAGTTTCCAGAACACGGCCAAACAGCCCCCAAAAAACTCACAACTATTAGATCCCGGCCATGAAAGCCTTCAAGAATAAATTCCAAAGCAGTTGGAACGGTATCAGCTCAGTATGAGCAGATTTGTTGTCTTCTTTCCTTTTAGGTGAACAAACAACATGTCAAAAGAAATACCTACAACATTTGTTTCACCCATATGTGCAGAGCACTAAACAGATCATTGGGTGTCATCTGGGTGGGGGGACCATGTTCCTGATAAAAGGTCCTTTGCTGGAAATAAAAAGAATGTGAGCCAATCTTCAGCATAACCATATGGCCAGTTTATACAGCTTCCTTCGGTGAGCTAGTGATGCCTCAAGGTTGAAAGCTGCAGCTTGGAGAGATGTCTCATGCGGTTTTTACACCTGTTCTCTCTAACTGCTGGAGGTCATGTATAGAATAGACAAGAATTGTGTTTCTTTGCTCTTTTCCTTATCCTCCTCCAGCTTTGAACTAAAAAGATTTTCTTCTAGTGGCAGAATTAAATCTCCTTCCTTAGACGTGCAATTACTGCTTTCCTAAACTTAATAACTGTTCCTGACTGGATCCCTCCTCCAGAAAAAAAGTGCTTCTTTGTTGTTACAGATGGCATAGAGCAGTAATTAAGCTGTATACAGGTAGCTATGAAGGGGCGGTGCTGGGTGCCCATAGAAAGGGCTCCAAGTGCCACCTTTGGCACACGTGCCATAGGTTCGCCATCACTGGCATAGAGCAATAATTAGCCAGTGTTTTCTTGAGGAGGTAGAAAAATACAGTTTGTATACTGAAATATATGTGTATTTTAAATACTGTCCCTATGTTCCTGGGATATATTTTGTCAGCAGCAGATGTACCTTACTTCTTAAAAACAGAAATACGCCATGCATAGCCTCCAGCTCTTGGTTTGGTTGGATCCAGCAGTTCATGCACAGGAGAGAGGAAGCTACATCAGTGGTTCTCAATCTGTGGGTCCACAGATGTTCCTGGACTGCAACTCCCAGAAATCCTGGCCAGCTCAGCTAGTGATGAAGATTTCTGGGAGTTGTGGTTCAGGAACATCTGGGGACCCACAGGTTGAGAACCACTGGTCTACATGTTGTGGGGTGGACCCAGGCCAAATTGAACTAGGATCTCATCAAAATCAATAGGACAGTTTGTCACTGAGGTTTAAGTTGAAATAACCCCTTGCAGGGCCAACTCGCTACAGTTATTCCAAGCTAGAAGTGCCCAGTAGGACTTTTATTCCAATTAACCTGCCAAAGTCTCATTGGTTCAGACGTGAATAGAGGAAGTGGAGAAATTGGAGGGAGGTTATACAAGATCAGGTGGCAATATGTGGCAGAAGTATCTAAGTGAGACTGCACCTGAAGTTGAGGATTGGGTTTCACACTAATGCTGTTCAAGCAGTAATCCAGTCTTGCTTTTCCATCTTTCTTTTCTTTTTTTCCTGTCTCCTTTGAGGGAGAGACTGAGAGATAAAAACTAGACATTTCTGTCATAGACATACAATCTAACTTGATTTATATGTGTAAAAATCTCTCCATATGCAGCACATCTGGCAAATTTTCTTTTTCCTTTACAAATTGTATCATTTATTGCTTCTGGAGGGGCTTGCTTCCCCCTTTTTGCAAAGGAGAGAAGGAAGAGTGTTTTAGTAACAACTCTCAGATGTTGTGTCTGCAGTCTTTGTGTTTGCAGCAAATTCTGAACTCGACCAATCTGCATAATTAAGATGATTGTTTACCTAGCTGTTGAGCTTATGCTGTGAAAACTAGTGTGTTAAGATAACTTCTTCTGTTCCTCCTTTCCTCCTCTTATCTAGACTGAGCTTTATCTTTCACACCATGCTTATCCCGGATTAGTTCTTTGTTTGTATAAGTCATTTAGAGATTGGCATGACTTAATGGACTGTTAAATTTTAGAAAATCCATCTAAAGAGTATTTAGTAGGATTTCTTTATGACTTTTATGTGTGAATGTGCTCATTGAAGCTAATAGTAATTATAAATAGTTAAATGAAGACATATTGTGATCATATTGTGATATCTGCGCAATTGAGTGCAGTATGATACAAAATGTAAGCGCAAAGTTATATCACGGTTTTATTAGCAAACATTTTAAACATGTCTTAGTTAGATATTGTATATTCTGAGACCATTACTTTTGAAATACAAGTCTCAGAATACAGTGGACCCTTGTATAACAAACAGCTTGTATAACATAAAATCTGTACAATGTAAAAAATTCCAGAAATAGGGGAAATTTGCTAAACAGAATCGTCTATGGGGCCAATCCATACAACATAAAAATATTTGTGATTACGGATTACTCTGTTTTCAATGCATTCCTATGGGAAATTTGTATAAAGGAGAATTTGCTTAATATAATTTCATTTGGAACGAATTAATTACTTTATACAAGGTACCACTGTATACTGACACGGCAGCCTGGGGGAATTCTTGGAGTTGTAATCCACAAAAGTATTTTTTTAAATTCTGCCATGCGGATGTTTGATGATGTTTCTTCATGTTTTTATATTGTGATAAGCTGTGTGCCCCCCCCCCCCCAGGCCTTAGGATTGCAGTTTCCACAAACCCATGGTGAGGAATGCTGGAAGATTTAGTGCAGTCATATATCACATCTAATTGATTACACTCTGCATACCCTTTAATTATGTAGAAGGCAGTTGGAGCTACATTTTGTTACTTGTGGATAAAACTAATGCATACTTGTGGATGAAACAAATAAATGTATTATTTTGTTTTACAATAAATGCTTTGAAATTAAAGATGATAAATACTTATAGGACAGGTTATAATATGCGAGCTGAACACTACTCTTGTCTTCTCCAGTTTGACTCCAACTCATAAACCATGTTCAGAAAGTCAGTAAAAGGATGAATCCAAACTTATAAGCAGGATGTGTTTTGGCACATCCATAAATGGGAGCAACAAGAAAACATAGGCAGTTTCTTTTCCCAGTCATTTCTTTAATGGCAGGCAAGGAGACATGTACTGAAAAGTAATAACAGCTTCACCCACTCACTCAGGACAGATAAGGGTACACAAATGTTTGAGCTATTTTATTCCAGCAATTCAATTCTAATGCTTATGAAAAAAAGACTCAAGCGAAACAAAACACTGTTTAAAACAATCCTTACTGTTTCCAAATTGGAGTAAGACACTGTATTATGCTATTCTCAAAGACAATTTCAATATACTCCAGTAAAAAGCAGTACCATCTACAACACGTCAACCTCGATTAGTTAATAATATCTGAGAGATGGTAGCGGGTGATACAAGTTATAGTCTAAAATAACATGTCCAAACACTGACGGAAAGAGGCAGAAAACAGTTTTGACTTAAGGAACGTGAAAATAACAACTAAAGTAATAAACTCTTTCCAGTGACAGCATGTGAATTGGGGTCATCAACTCTGCTTTGCTTTAAATCAGAGAATATGCTATTCTTAGGCTGGAAACATATCATGCAACATAATGCTTCATTTAAAAAAATGTTGATAAAATACAGCACATTATAAGCATGTTGAATGTGGTGTGTTGGGGAAAAACCTTTTGTGAAAACTGCCAGCCATTTCAAGTTTTCAGTCTACTCAGTCATAAACAAAACTCCAGAGAGCAGCTGCTAAACCTACTGGTATCATATAAGCATCAAAATATTTGGAACAGGTTACAGGATGTGACTGTTAGGAGATCACACAATCCAACATTTGATCTGGATGTATCCATGCCAAGTTCATCAAGGTCTGCATATTTCTCAGCATGGAATGTTAGTACAGTAGTCACAGAGAAATACTAGACAGAGTAACACAATAAGAATCATTCAGCAGGGAATCAAGCTACCAACCAGATACCTAACCACATAGTTATTCAGCAATACGACGATTCTGCACAGAAGTTTGATCAAGTGTCATATCATGACGGGCTTGATGAACAATTTGGATTGAACACTGCATTGGCAGTTGCATCATAATTAACTGTTGAAAATCGCTATTTAAAGAGTAATTCATAAAAAAAAGTAATTCAAACATATGCAACTGGTAAGGATGACTGGAAAACCTTCTGCTATATAAAACAAAAAAAAACTGAGGTTTTGGAGGCATCAGAATTCACATCAAGAGTATCGGACATAAAATAATAAATACCCTTAATCCCCCCCCCATTTTATTTTCCTTTTATTCTGCTTTATGTTTCATGGGTTTTGGGTTTTGAATACAGCATGCTTGATTGTAATCACAAAAATACTTCTTTGGTCATGGAGCATTTTTATAGCCACCATACTGTGGCTTTCTCATTCCATTGCAAGCAACTCTCTTTTCTTTATTGTCTGAGTTTCCATTTCCATATAAAACCAAATATACTCATACCGGGACAAGAGAATGAACATGTACTTTAAAAAATAAGTGGAAAGAAGGAAACAAATAATGAGAAGCCTAGTCTAAGTAAGCTTCTGTTTATATCCTGTCTGATTATTATGTATGCCATGATTTTTTTAATTATGAAAAGCGATGAGGAAACATGAGAGGGTGACAAGTATGTCATAATAAAAGCTTTACCTGGAGGTCCCCCTAGAGCAGGGGTCCTCAAAGTTTTCAAATAGTGGGCCAGTCCACTACCCCCCAGACATCATTGGGGGCTGGACCACAGTAAAAAAAAAAGTCTGACATTTTAAATTGCCCCACTTGGCTGCAGCCGGTGCCTTGATCATCTGGGCGGCGGGTGGGAGGAGCAGGAGACCTTGCTGTGTCCCTCCCACTTTGAACTGTCCCACTAGCTAGCATGCTGATCATCTGGGTGGTGGGTGGAGGGAATGGGGGAAACCACATAGCCCACCACTTTGAACTGCCTCAGCAATAGAAGCAGCTGCACAGGCTGGCTTACTTGCAAAGCAGGGGGTAGGTGGGGGGGTCTGCAATTGGTCCTGGGGGCCAGATTCAGGACCCTGGGGGGCCGTATCCGGCCCCGGGGCCTTAGGTTGAGGACCCCTGCCCTAGAATGCATCTACATTACACAGATAAAACAGTTTTATACACTTTTAATTGTGTTAGCTCCATTGTAATGAATCCTGGGATTTATACCGTAGCTCCATAAGTTATTTAGAATTCACTGTCAAGCTACAGTACTCGGATACATTCCCCTGAATTAGAGCAGAAATTTTGTATCCCTTATCAAACTGAATTGCAAGGTTTCAGAAGACAGACTTAAATCTGAATGGAATTGTTACATAAAACCTGTTAAAATCAGGAAGAATTATTTTAAAACTATTTTAAGATGGTATATGACACCAGTCAGACTGAATAGAATAAATTCAAGATATTCTAAGTTTTGCTGGAAATGCGAAAAAAAGATAGGTACTTATATTCATCTTTGGTGGGAATGCGAAATAGTTCAAAAGTCTTGGCAACAGATCTTCGGTGAGATAAAAGAAATATTACAAGTTGATATTAAATGTAAGCCAGAAATTGCGTTGCTATCACTACCACCTACTAATGAATATGATATAAAAACAAAAGAATTAATTGCAAATTTTATGACAGCAGCAAGACTGATTATAGCTAAAAATTGGAAACTGAATTCAGATTTTAAAATTGCTGACTGGTATAAGGAAGTGTGGGATATAGCTTTAAACGGAAAATTGTCCTGTAGTATAAAAGTTTTGCGAGGGGGAATGAGCAAGGATATATTTTATGATATTTGGGGAAAATTTATAGATTATGTACTATTAAAAGGGAAAGGGATACAACCGTCATACAACCCAACACAGTTCTGGAGAAAAGGACTCTAAGAAGACAACTAGAAAAAAAAAGAAGATGAAGAAGAAGGAAGAGAAGATAAAGGAATATTGCATGGTCCCGGGGGGTTGGGGTGCACTTTGTAGTGATATTTCTGTTCATTGTATTGTTTATTGTATGTTTGTTTATTTTATGTATATATATGTATGTATGTATATGTAATAAAATCAGGAAGAATAGGGTTTTTAATCACGTTTTCCAACCAAAAAGATGAAAATCTCTTGGCATATCATCATCATACTGAGCTGGAGAGTATCTTCTGGATCATTGCATCCAGACCCTGTTAAGGATAGAATGAGGAGAACTTTAAAAAGGATGCTGTTTCAATAGTACAGTAGTCAAGTCTGAAGATTATAAGGCAATTTATGTATTATTAAAATAGACCATAAGGCTCCACAGCAGTGGTTAAACTGCTGTGCTGCAGCTATAACTGTGCTCACGACCTGGAGTTGTCCCAGGTAGCTGGCTCATGGTTAGTTCAGCCTTCTGGCCTTCCAAGGTCAATTAAAAAGTACCCACTGTGTTGTGTATGTATGTGTGTGTGTGTGGGGGGAATATGTTGCCTGTATAAGTAAATTGTAAAACTACCCAGAGAGTGCTTTAAGAACCATGGGGCTGTATATAAGCAGAACACTTGGCTTTGCTTTAAAAGTTAAATACTAAAAAGGCCAGAATAATGGACCTCTGGCTCCTAGTTATCATGGGCCAGTGAGAAGGTATCAGAAAGGACAGTCCCAGAATACTCAAAGGACCATATTTACTCATCTGATTTAAAAAGGGGATGTTTGAAAGCCAACAATTTTTCTGTTTTGTAAGATAAACCTGTAAAATGAAAGTTCCCAAGCTGTTGGATTTTCTTTTCTTTTCTCTCCTTTCTTCACATCATTCTGAAGACTTTGTTGTTGTTGTTGTTGTTTTCATATAGAAGAAGGGCTGTTGGGGAATATTGTATCAGCTTGTCTTTGTTTCACATCTCAGTGTGAGGATTGCAAATGGTATTCCAGTGCTCTAGTATACACTGGGCTGGACTGTTTAAATCGACTGCTTTTCGAAGAAGAACCAATGTAGTAAGTGAGGGTTAATGAGTGATTGTCCAGAATACGTCTCAGCATTCAAGATCATGTCTAAAACCGCAATGAACTTTGTTTTGAAATCTGTTTTTACAGTGCTTCACAATGAAACCGTGACGTTATTTAGTTCTGAATAAACTTCAGATTGGATACCAGCATAGATGGCTAGCTGCCTTGTGCGTGCAGGTCTGCATCTCCTATTGCCTCTGTTCAGTACAGCCAGTGATGAGGAATTGATGGGGTTTGCACTCCCAACAGCATCCCCTTACTATTAATTTCAGTTGCAAAGAGTTGAGAGGAAATAAGATTTCCAACAACAATTTAAGGACTAGTCTGGAATGTTCGTTCTACTTGAGCAGGTCTTATTCTGTCAGTTGCTGGACAAATCCTGTACATATTTTAGGATGCAGTGGGGCATAATACCTAGTTGCTGTTATAACGGATTGGGCTAATTAATCTCTACCCAGGTACCCTCTGCAGTGAATTAACCTCAGCTAATTAATGCAGGAACCTAGAGATTGAAACCCACGTGGGTCCTTTGCTGTATTGCTTCCAAACGTACCAGAAGACCTTGTAAGGCACCACCACTTGAATAATTAAAGGCTTTTATTTAACTAATAGGAATTACACAGGAATATAGTTCTTACTTCAAAATAAAAAAGCATGGTTCCTTCTCTAACTATGAGGCAAAACCCTCCCTCTCTAAGTTTCTAAACTACATCTTTGTCAGTTCATCTTGAAGCCATAAAATCCATTCAAAAAAAGACCCATCTTCTCTCTCCCAAAGACTGCTCACAGCATGGAAAACCAGTCACATGTTGCTTCTTGGACCAATCAGGTTTCACGTGCTTCTGGCTGGAATGTTCACTCAGCCGTTGTTTACATATGCGCTGAGATAAGGCATTTCTACTGAAGCGAAACAGCACTTTAATATTGGCATTGTTTATTTTGGCCTAGAGAAAGGTGTCCCTACTTCTAAAATCCGTTACAGTTGTACTCATATGTATAGTTTGAGAAATGAGAAATTGCACTCAGTTATTTACCAAGCGGAGATGCCAGAAGTTTGCAGAATGAGCTTTTCACAATTCATATTCATGTTGGCTACGAGTCTCCTATTAAGTTTTGAATACTTCTGTAATCCTGAGGAATTCAGTGACCTGTAGATAAGATACATGCTTGAGGCTTTACCTTCTTGCTTGTGGATTCCTTCACATGTGACCAATTTTTACCAACAGTTGAATCCAGAGTTAGTCTTCCTGAAATATGCGTAGTGTACTGTCAAGCCAGTTCTGTCTCAGGGCAACCCAGGAGAGTTTCCAAGGTATGTGATATACAGTATTTATAAATTGGGACTACCACCACCACCCTCGACCCTAGTTAGTTTCCATAACTGAATCTGGGATTTGAACCTGGGTTCCCAGTTGGATACAATGTCAACTGCACTGCACTGGCTCTCATATAGTTGCACAAATAAATGACAATTGCTAATTGCACTCTAACTTTTTGTTTTAAAATAATCAGTACTTCTTGTGAGAAGTCACTACCAATTACTGTAATTACTGTACCATCTGTTTGTTATAGAGGTGGAAACTTCAGCTGTACTTGAATGTATAGTAGCTACAAAAAGAAAGCCTGAAATCTGCAGAAAGAAATGATGGGAAATATGTGCTCTGGTTTCTGAACCAGCTCATCATTAGAGAGTAGCCGTGAAGCTTTCTACATTCTTGCTGTGGGATGTCATTAGGGTTTCTGTGGAATTCACTATAACGAAACTTGACCAATAGAGTTAAAATGGACTGCATTTCCCTCTACAGTAATAGTGGAACTCATAACCTGCTTCACAATATGACTGCTTCTCATCAGGTACTAATAAGAAAGAGAGAGAGAAAAAAGTGATATCATAGAGAGTAAGATAGATTTCCTTCTATTTATAATTTTCCTGTCGGATTATGACAGCTGAATGTTTTCACACTAATGAGCTCAGCTTTCACAGCTTTCCATGAGCATAGATTTTTCCCATCAATAACAGGTCATTGTTAAACTTGGCTCTGTATCCTTTCTGCCTGTCTTTTTGCCAGAATATAATTGGAATAATCCTCTGTTGTTGATGGCAGTTTCATATGCTAAAGCTCTTTTCTCTATGGCTGCCATCCTGTACCTGACTAAATGAAAGGAGCCATTAAACCTGTGAGACTTACCCCTCACTAACCATGCAGATAATGGTGTGGGATGGTCCCTGTATGGTGTGAGAATGTATATGTTGGGAATGTTTGGCTGAATTAGACTTTTTGCCAGTAGGTTATAGAATGCTTAGGGGGTTAAATATTGGGGATGCCTCTCACTGCCGTAGGAATGAGAGACTTGGCACAGAATATCTGAAGGGAAGCTTTAAATATATTCAGATAAAAACTAAAACAAAAACAAAAATGTTTAGGCACCATGAATACTTAAGTTATTTTAGTATACTTATTTCAGCTTTCATAGATATAGTCAATTCTGTGGGCAGGGTTTTTGCAAAACGATGTATCCGATCTCGCCTGATTTCGGAAGCTAAATAGGGTTGGCCCTGGTTAGTACTTGGATGGGAGACCACCAGGGAATACTAGGTGCTGTAGGCGCCTGGAGTAGGAACTGGCAAAACACTCCAGTATTCCTGCCAAGAAAACCCCATGGACATGGGGTTACGAAGAATCGGTCACGATTGTAACGATGCAACATACACACATGCTGAACAGCAGGATTTTAGCCATGGTGTAAAAAAGGTAAAATTTATGAGGAATATATTCGAGTACAGGCTAAAATTACAGCATCGAGAATAATTGAGTTTAGGTGTCGGTTGGGGAAGAGTGAAGGTCTTTTTTAGAAGAATTGGACAGAACCCAGAACCATATTTTAATATCTTGTAACACTAGATACTGTTTCCATGACAACAGTACTTATAACAGTCAATAATTATACAGGCTTCTGTCTAGTAATTAACAGGTGTTACTGAAGCTTGGAAGCATTGCACTATTTCCCCATGTATAAGACTGTATTTTTGTCTAAAATTGTTAGACTTAAAATTGAGGGTCTTATATATGTAAGTAAGTCGAGGAGATAATTGCATGGTGATGCAAAAGTGATGCTCTGTTTCCTATTGCTGCAGCAGTATTCACTTCTGTAACAAAGTCAGCATACAGTGCATTCTAGAGTTGTGGCAGAGCAGAACGGAACCGAGCAGGGTTGCAGATGGAGGGTTTTTCCATTATCTTAAAACTTCCCTGTAATGGAGCAAAGTGTTTCTTCTTTTTCCTGTATGGGAGAATAAGTCTTATACATAGCCTGATAATGTTGCAAATCAGGGTGTCCCCTTCTTTATTGCCAAGAAAGAGGAACAAAAACAGGATGTGGGTTTGTAGCATAATTACATGGGCCAAATTCTGTGCAACATTTAGAAATCATACCCAGCACCCTGCAGGGCTTCCGTTGTGTCAGAAATCCAGCAGATACAGTAATGTGGGATGCACTGCTTGCCTCAGCTTTGTCGTTGTGCATGCGTATAGTAGGTTTTCTTCATGCACTTTATTCAGGCAGCACAATTCCCTGTTAATATTCTGACTGGATATTCAATAAGCTACTGGCCAATTGCTGCTGTTATTGAGCAACAGAGCAAATCAACATTATGCAAAGCAATTCTAAAACGCTTGCTTATCTTGATAGAGAATTATTGGCCTTATCAACTTTTTTATTTGGAAAGTCTCCAGGCTACAGGGGCTGAAATATAAATCATCAAACAAGCTTTTTAAATGATAACACTGACTTTGTTATAAACTGACTATATGCGGTACAGGCTTGCCAGACAGATGATACAGATGGCCAGGGAGAAATACAGCTCAACAAAAATTTATTTATTTATTTATTTATTTATTTATTTATTTATTTATTTATTTATTTATTTATTTATTTGACTTTTATACCATCCACCTAGACCTAGGGCTACTCTGAGCGGTTTACAACATATGATAACATAACAATTAAACAAAGGAATACATTTTAAAAACCAAAATACAAGGTACATAATAAAATAAAGTATACATAAATCAACAACAAAAACTAAAATGAAGATAAAATTAGCAAGAGATTGATAAAATTGGGGGGGTGGAGAAGAGAAGAAAGTGATAAAATAAATAGTGCAAAATTTGTGCAAAAATATTGGGCCATTTCCTGGTGGTATTTCGATTCTTGGATACAAAGCATAGTTTCCCACGTTTATAATCCCAATATTATTTTGAATAATTGAATTTATGGAAGTGTAATGCATATAGTGCAACTTCCTCCAGTGTGGGATGCTATGATTAGCCCCCTTCCCCAGTGCCTGATTTGCCTGTTAAGAAGGCATAACTGTTGACTAGCTAACCAGTTAATGACCTTTAAAGTCATTATATGCCCTAAACACATCCAATCTCACCTGTTTTTGGAAGCTAAGCATTTTACCACTAATGTTAAAATGTAGTTTTCATAATTGCTTACAGCTTCATTATGTTCCCTTTGACATGTTCATTCTCCTAAAGCCATCTTTTAAAGGAGCTTCATGGCACAGTGGCTAAACTGCTTTACTGCAGTCAAAACTGTGCTCTCAATCCTGGGTTCAATCTCATGTAGCTTGCTCAAGGTTGACTCAGCCTTCCATCCTTCTGAGGTGGTAAAATGAGTAGCAAGCTTGCTGGGGGCAGGAGCAGTGTGTAGCCTGTATAATTACATGTAAACTGCCCAAATAGTGCTTTAAGCGCTTTGGGGTGGAATATAATAACTATACTTTGCTTTTACTTTGCTTCTTCTTAAGCTTTTTCTTTGTTCTTAAAGCATTCCTCTGACTCCCGGCAGAAAACTGTCACTGTAATGTTTGGCAAAGAGAGTAGACAGCTTGTAATTTAATCATTCCTATCCTTCTCCATTATACTACTGGAGTATTAAAAAAGCAGACTTCCTCTGTTGTTCATTCAGATCAGTCTGTGCCAGGTAGAATGAAAGCCTAGAAGGAATGTAACTTGAAGACTTTATCTACAGGTCCCGTATTCCCCAGGTGTACTTCCATTCTTTAGGATAACAATTTCAGTTCTAAAAGGTTATTTTTCTCTCTTTCCCACAGTTTTTGGGCTGCTTTTCTTCCAGATGTATTCGTAGAATTTAATTTAAAGAGGAAAGGCAGCTAAACTGTGAGGATATGACATGGTTTTTTTGAATTATGCCTGAGGTGAGGGTAAAGATGTAAATCCCTATTTGCCTTTGTTATATTATTCTCCTTGTTCTTCCATAGGTTGATATGTTTTGTTTCTATCTTGGCAAAGAAGACATTGAGAACAAGAAATATTATTTCTAGAGATGGGCACGACTAGGGAAAATGACGTTTTCGAGTTGTCGTGTGTCGGAGGCAGCCCGTTTCGGCTCGTTTCCTTTTTTCGCGAAAATTCGCAAAAATTAGTCGGTTCGTTTTTTGTTTTTTCGTTGTCATTAGTACTGGTTTTTTTTGGGGGTAGTGGGCTCCTGGAGTCACCTCTGTGGGGTGGGTGCCTCCTCTGGCCCGCTAGGAAGGAAAAGCGGGCTCCTGGAGGCACCCGTAGGTGCCTCCTATCCTCACCCACTAGGAAGGGAAAGCAGGCTCCAAGAGACCCCTCAACATGGGGGTCTCCTCTCCTCACCTGCTGCTGCAAAAGGGCATGCATAGCCATATGGATATGCATACCAGTTGCAGACTATGAGACCAGTGTGGACAGGCAGAACCCTGAGCCATAGGGTGATGCCTAAGGCTCTTGTAGCCGCTGTGTCCCACAAAGAAGGGAATCGTACTTGCGTAGTGCAATGCAAGTAGATCTGGCTTAGGGTTAAAATGGGTTAGTGCAAGGGCTAGGGTTAGGCTAGTGACTGGTAAGGTTAGGGTGGGCTAGTGGGTTGCACCTCTGGGTGCCTCTCTGACCCACTAAGAAGACAGTGTACTGTGACGTATGGGTAAGGAGTCAAGGATTAGGGTTCGGGTTAGGGGGCTAGGGCAGGGTTTAGTGCGCTTTTTGGCACATCCCAGAAGTCTCAGTGGCCAAGTGGCCATGCGATTGGTGGGATGGCTCCAAAAATTTGCATGGTCCACTCCCACATGGCCACTCGGCCAGCCCATCATTGCGCAGGTGTAAATAAAATAAAATAAAATAAAATCAATGGAGGACAGAGGAGGAGAGGAGAGACATTTTGTTGCAAGAAAAAACCCACTGCTACTGTAAAAAATCTGGCAGTTTATAGCAATTTTCTCATGTTTCTGTGGTGCTGGTGTGTTTTTGGACCACGATTTCAAAAATTTTTTGCGGTTGCCGCCCATTTTGGATCCCCTGCCCGCACCGCATGTCATGGCGACTCGAGTCCGGCTGCCCAGGACAGGAGAGGGGGGGAAGCCGGGACCCCCCCCCCTCCAGAAACCACCCCTCTGGTAGGTGCCCTGAGCCCTTAGTCAGGCAGGCATATTTCCGCCTGCTTTTTGGCCCGGGAATGGGTGGGTGGGGAGTTTAAAACTCTTTTCCTGTGCCGTGCCGCTTGTGCTTGAATTGCGGCGGCCGGCGGCGAGACTCGTCCGGCTTGTTGCTGCGAGCCTGCGGCGAGTCCTACTAGAGCAGCCCAGGAAAGGACAGGACGTAGGAGAGGGGGGGAGCCGGGGACCCCCCTCCAGAAACCAACCCTCTGGTAGGTGCCCTGAGGCACGGCAGGCATATTTCCGCCTGCTTTTTGGCCGGGAATCGGGGTTTTTTTTAACTTTAATTTTTTTTTCTGTGCCGCTTGGCATCGCGGGATCGCCGCGATGCCAGGAATGACCACGACAAATCAGACCAAATTATTCTTTAGTCGGTTCGAGTTCGAGTTCTGGCGGAGTAATTCCCGTTACCGTTTCCGTTGAGAAACGGAAACGAGTAACGGAAACGGAAACGGGAATACCGCTAAGTCGTGCCCATCTCTAATTATTTCACAAGTTGAGCCAAATTTTGCACCAGTGACAAGACACAGATGCAAATCTGATTAAGTGGGCCTTAATCCACAAGAGCTAGCAGATTGTATGATTTCTTTAATGGTCTGTAAAAAGGTATCACCTACTCCTGAATTTGTATTGTGCAGTGATCACTTTTATTTTGGCAGAAAAATCAACAATTAGCATGGGTGACTTGGAAAGCGCAGAGCGACCTCTGGAGGAATGGGATGGAAAAGGGGTAGCTGAGAGGTAGGAGGTATAAAGAGGGCCATAGGAGGTCATGAAGGGAGAGAAGGTGATTGAGGACTGGTGCTCTTGGCGAATGTGGGGAGGGAGCCTGAGGAGATCCTCAGGAGGAACTCGGGAGAGTGTACGTGGAAGATGATAAGGGAGAACATGAGCCAAGGGTGTATGTTTTTAAATTAAATTGATTTAGTTAATTAATTCATTCATTCATTCATTCTGTATACTGTCCGTCTGGCCATTGGCCATTTTGGCCAGTTCACAACACCGATTAGCACAAAACTAGATAATGAAATAACAAAAACAAACTCATATATTATAAAAATAAGTATAGCATTAGTCAAGAGAATTTAAAATGCATAGAAAAATACCTAAAACATTTAAATTGGTGGTAGTCGGCAACATTATTGCCTGTTGGACTATCAGAATTGCTGATTTCTACTGGTGTGGTCTGGAAACATTTTTGTTGACGATAATAATTCTTAGCTGGAAATAAAGTTTCCATAAATGAGGCCAACAGCTTCTACACAGTGAAGATTAGAAGAATGGCTTTTCCCAGCAGCTCTGTTCTGCCTTTCTTTGAAGTCTTGTTTTCCTTGTTGGTGGCGTCTTAATTTATTTCTGGTTTTTTCTTCTACGCACCATTAGTAGTCCTTTCAAAATATACCAACTTTGTAGTTTATACAGAGGTCCTGTGGGCTTTTCACCTTTTGCTTGAATGCAAATGAAATACTGTAGTTTAGTTGTACATCAGATGAAAAAAATGTTTCTGAACTGTTTGGTAGAGGGCATAAATGCTTTGAAACTATTGCCATTTGGCATCTATTTGTATTCTCATCTGAACTACATGCATTGCAATCAGTAGGGACTATTTCAAATTAATGCAATTAAAAGAGATAAGAAATTCAGTGGTGAGGAAGTAGATGTGGCAGGCCTTAATTTCTTTTTTTTTAAATGACCCTTTAATTATACATAAGGAATGGGAATTGAACTTCCACAGCATGTACTTTGTTCTCCTGACATGGCAGTTTCATGGGGTTTAATTCTATGTGGAATGTCAACAAGTGTCACAGCTGGTGCCAGTGTAACTTGTGGAGTAGTTAAGTTATTGGGCCTTTGACCTTTTCGTGAAGCCAGATCAGAATGAGGGCAGTCTTTGTAGCCTTCACTCTGTTACATTGGACATCCAAAACAAGTGGGGGGGTATGCTAATTAGGGAGAAGCATTATTGCCACCAGCAATGGTGGTGACAAAAAGCAAGCAAGAGATTGGCTGAGCAGATATTTAGCTCGTGTTAGTCATCCTTCTTGAAACTCTTGGCTGAACAATATATTTGTGTTGTCTGTCTACAGATATAATTGGAGATGTATTTTACTACTGATTTTATCATTTTATCAAAGTTTAAAAGTTAGATCATTTACACCTATTATTTGCTGTCATTACTTCTGATTTATGCCCATATAGGGCTTTTGAAGTATGTGAGATATTCAAGAAATGCTTTACTACTTGTACTATGCCTGTCCTCATGTTTCCATGGCTGTGTGGGAATTTGAATCAGAGTTTCCTCTGCCCCAGTCTGACACTCACAGGGTCATTCTGATTAGAGTATAGTAGTTTATGATGTTTCAATAACCTGTTTTCATGTTCTTAGGGACTTACTGAGATGCTGTTCTAGTTTAATAGGTAGGTTTAAGCAAGTGGCATTCAAAATTGTGAGTGTGCTTGACAGTTAATTCGGTACTGTACTTGGACTTCATTAAGTTGCTTTTTAGGAAAGCCTCATCACGAGTGTCTGGTGAATAGAAGAAAATATTGATCAGTTTTTATCTTCAACCCTTAAGAGCCTAGTTAAACTAATTAATATGACAGGAGGTCAGGAAATTGCTTTTTAGTTATGAGTGAAATAGATTATTCGAGGTTTCTGTCATGATTACTCTCTGTAGCCAAGGGATCTATCATGGCTGCTGACTCTGTCTTGTTAGCTACAAAATGTGGTCAGTGCCTTCCTGGGTGTGTATGCTGAGTATCTTATATCTAATGAGTTGGGGTATGACAGATTAACTGTAGAAAAAGAGGGTAGATAATGTGAGTCCACTGAAAGAATCAAGAAATGGAGGTTGCTAACAGTAGTTTTTTAAAAAATTCCTGATACAGGCAATTAATTACTTATCACCTACAGTATTCCATCACCAAAAACAGAGCTCTGCTATGCAAGGTTCCAGGGAGCATAGAAAGGAAGATAATTCCACATAAGAGCCTTTCTAGGTCAGATTTTAGACCTACAGGTGAAACTCGAAAAATTAGAATATTGGGCAAATGTTCACTTATTTCAGTAAGTCAACTCAAAAGGCGAAACTAATGTATGAGATAGACTCATTACATGCTAAGTGAGATATGTCAAGCCTTACTTTGGCATAATTGTGATGATTATGGCGTACAGTTTATGAAAACCCCAAAATCACAGTTTCAGAAAATTAGAATAATGTGAAAAGGTTCCCTACTCATAGTGCATCAAGAACCACCACACACAGATGGATCCTGGACATGGGCTTCAAATGTCGTATTCCTCTTGTCAAGCTGCTCCTGAACAACGAGCAATGCCAGAAGCGTCTTCCCCTGGCTACGGGTGGGGGGGGGACGGGGGACTGGTCTGTTGCTCGTGGTCCAAAGTCCTCTTTTCTGATGAGAGCAACTTTTCCATCTCATTTGGGAACCAAGGACGCAGAGACTGGAGGAAGAATTGAGAGACATACAATGCACAATGCTTGAAGTTCAGTGTGAAGTTTCCACAGTCTGTCTTGATTTGGGGAGGCATGTTATCTGCTGGTGTTGGTCCACTGTGCTTCATTAAGTCTAGGATCAATGCAGCTGTCTACCAGGAGATTTTGGAGCACTTCATGCTTCCTTCCACAGATGAGCTATATGGGGATGTTGAGTACATATGCATGCTTAGACTTTTCAGTGGTCCAATATTGTTCTATTTCCAATCCTTGTGTTATTGATGTCATGTAATATTCTAATTTTCTGAGATTGTGAATTTGGGATTTTCATAAGCTGTATGCCATAATCATCACAATGATACCAAAGTAAGGCTTGTCATATCTTGCTTAGCATGTAATGAGTCTATCTCATATATTAGTTTCACCTTTTTAGTTGACTTATTGAAATTAATGAACATTTGCACAATGTTCTAATTTTTCGAGTTTCACCTGTATTTTATCAAGCATTCAGTTCCCCCCAGTGGCCAGCCTATCAGCCATGGAATGCACATAAGGCAACTATAATGTCTCCCATCTTAATATATCTCTGTAACTAGTATCCAGAGGCATAGTGCCTCAGGTAAAGGAGGCAGAATAGAACTGCCATCACCTGCAGCAAATGATAGCTCCATTACTTAGAGCAGGTATGAGCAATTATAGCCTCACAGATATTTTCAAGCTCCAGCTCCCATCAGTCAAAACCAGCATAGCTAATATTGAGAGGTTATGGAAATAGGATATGGTGATAGGAGAACTCCTGGAGGACTGCAGTTGCTGATTTGTGTTATAGAATATTGTATATCTTCCCGCACAAAGCTGTTGTTTATTCTTCTGTTATACACTATCTAGAATCATATGAGACACTTGACTGTGTGCTTACTCTGTATCTTGGAAACACCTGTTGCTGTATATTTGCATTTTAAATAGTAATTAGTTTAGAGAGGAAGCAGACAGACTGAACACCTCCAATTAGTCTTTTAACCAATTATAGGACTGTTTTCGGCATCTCATTAACCCCTGACTGAGCAAATCTGAGACTGAAGCATGTTTAGTGATTCCTCGAAGTTTGATTTTAGAGACAAAATAGGCCTTTAGTGCTAAATGTTTATTTAATTGAATGAATTGCAACTAATTTATTCTTTAAGAGCACTTGTTAGCCCAGAAACATCCTGTGATGCACAGAAATTGAGCAAAGAGAATATAGGAGTTTTTGCTTTCTCATTTTTAGATTCATAACTAATTTTATGACGTTCTTGTTTGCTTAAATTATGCTTAATTTCTGTGAAACCCACTGACTTTGGGCTTATCACCTTCTTAGTCTGACCTACTTTGCAGCGTTGGTGGGAGGAGAAAGGCAGAGGCGTAGCTAGGGGTTTCATTCCCTGGGCACAAAATTAGTTTTCACGCCCCCTCCTGGCCCTGTTAAAAACTGGCCATGTGTCCTGGCGAGAGCCAGTCGCCTCCTGGAGCTCTGCTCTGCACTTGATCCTCTAGAGCAGTGGTTCTCAACCTGTGGGTCCCCAGATGTTCCTGGACTGCAACTCCCAGAAGCCTCCACCACTCGCTGTGCTGGAAGGGAGAGCGGGGGGTTGCAGCCCAGAACCATGGGGGCCCCCCGGGGTTGAAACCACTGGCCCAGAGAGAACCCCCCCCCCCACCCAGCATTCCCTAGTTGGCCTCTTGAGTGTGGTGGGCCAGTAAGAAGCTCCGCAATCTCCTTCTTGTTGGTGGGTGGACTTTAAAAAGGAGATGAGGCCGGAGAAGAGGAAGAGAGCAAGCGAGAGAAAAGAACAGTTCAGGCAGGCAGGCAGCTGTTGGCCTCAGGCATTGGCAGCACAGGGGCGGCAATGTCAGTCCTCCTTCTGAAGAATCATAAAATGGAGGACAAGTCTGCAAGACCATCCAACTCAGTGATTCCACTTTACTTTTCCTCCCCCCACCCCGTCTTCTGGTGAACGGAAGGCTCGCTCTCGTTGATCGGAGATTGGAAGATTTCTATTATACAGTACAAATAATATGTTGTCATTTTGGTGTGCCTCCCCCCCCACCCCGCAGCACGGCGGCCGAGACACACTTGCCTCCACCCACCCCACTACCTTGTTGTGGGCCTCAATCTTGGAGCTGCAGCCACCCTTGTCTTTTCAGAAAGGGAGACCAGACCCGGGGCTGGGGGGAGAGCATTAGTGGTGTCAAGTTATCATCAGTCTCCTCCTGCCACTTCCCCTGTCAAATCCAGCAAGTTCCTCCTCCAACCTGGGAGGAAAGAGGGTGGAGGAGAGCAGCGAGGCATGGATGGCTTGGTGCCCTCAGATGCTGCACCTGGGGACATATGTCCCCCTTTGCCCCCCTAGCTATCCCACTGGAGAAAGTTGGAAGGGTTAAGAGATCTATGTGTGCCACCTTCTACTTATTGGGAGGAAGGTATAATAAATAAATGTAAAAATAGTAAATTATAAATAACACATGTTTGTTGTTCATAATAAAATACAGTGACCCCCCACCATTTCGCGGTTCAGGTACTGCGGTCCCGCTACATCGCAGGATCACAGTACCTGCACCGCTGGGGGGCGGGGGGGTGATCGGGTCTCTCCCCACCCCCCACCCCGGGGAGCCATCACGTTCCTCCCCGCCATCCCCCCGCACACTTCCCAGGCTTCTGGAGGGGGTGGCGGGTGGCGGGGAGCCATCGCATGACTCCCCGCCACCCCCCGCCCCTTCCGGGAAGCCGTGGAGCCGCCCGGGAGGCTGGTGGGGAGCCATCGTGTTGATCCCCTCCATCCCTCCGCATGCCTCCCAGGCTTCCGGAGGGGGCGGAGGGCGGTGGGGAGCCATCAAATGCCTCCCCGCCACCCCCCCCCACTCCCTCCGAGAAGTTTCAGGGCCGTGCAGGGGGGGCAGGGGGCACAATCTCCATTGAAAAGCATTGCCAATGATTTACAATGGAGAAATTTTCCCCATTGGAAAGCATTGAGC
>JAHTLZ010000021.1:7284399-7294912 GCA_023846285.1 Phrynocephalus versicolor
CCATTGGAAAGCATTGAGCCAATGCTTTCCAATGGGGAAAATTTTCTCCATTGAAATGCATTGGCAATGCTTTTCAATGGAGAAGGGACAGAAAGTCCTTGGGCAGAGCTGGTGGCCGCCGGCACGTGCCACAATCGCCTCCCACCCCTGCCGCTGCCCGGGAAGCTGCGGAGCCGCCCGGGAGGCTGGCAGGGAGCCATCGCGTTGCTCCCCGCCATCCCTCCGCACGCTTCCCAGGCTTCCGGAGGGGGGGTGGCAGGGAGCCATCACATGGCTCCCCGCCACCCCCTCCCCCTCCGAGAAATCGCGGGGGGGAGGCGCAATCTCCATTGAAATGCATTGGCAATGCTTTCCAATGGGGAAAATTTTCTCCGTTGAAATGCATTGGCAATGCTTTTCAATGGAGAAGGGACAAAAAGGCGTGGGTGGCGCGGGTGGCCACCGGCATGCGCCGCAATTGCCCCCTCCCCCTCCCCCGCCCCGTGCCCCCCACCCCCTAACCCCCGCTATCAGCGGGGGGTTACTGTAAGAACATAAGAAGAGCCATGCTGGATCAGGCCAAAGGGCCATCTAGTCCAGCTTCCGGTATCTCACAGTGGATGTGAGGGTACTACTTTACATAGCACCTGAGGAGGATGCTGGCATTAGCATCCTCTGCATATGCCTGGAAATAAAAGGATGTGAATACAGTATTGAGTTCTGTATAGAGGCCCAAGTATTGTTACACAGGTTGAGCTTGAAGTGCAGACAGCTTTGCATCTAGTTGTCAGTCTTCCCAAAAATCATTATTGTCTGATTTATGGAGCTTCGTCTTTGGGAAAGTCAACTCTGCATCTTAGGAAGAGGAATAAGATGGGTTTGAGTCCTTTATCTCCTTTCATATAGTATTTAACTTGTTTTCTAATTAATATAAAGATATTAAAAATGGTGTTTGGGTCATTTAGACTGAAGTCTTCTGAGAAGTAAACATACATAGATTTGATTATCATATTGCACACCTTTTCATGCTTTCCTAACAGTAAGCCCTTTTGGATATGATGGGACATTCTTTTGATCAAAGCAGCTACTAAATTTTTAATCATTGACTTGTCCATCAAGTAGTTGCTCTTTATAATCACTATAGTACCATATTTCTTTTTTTTTTCTTCCTCCTGGTTAATTGAATTATTCAAACAACTCATGAGTACATTGAGACTCATTCATAGCATGGGAGTTGACAGACATTTGCTAATTAAGCCTTTAGCATATTTAGTATTCCACATTAGTTATTTGTTGAAGACAGCTTAATGTTTCTTGTCATACGGAAATGTGGATGCAATTAAGGGACACTTGAAATCGCACAGAAAAGTTTTGATCGCAACCATGATTAATATAGATGTATATAAAACTTCCCATAGTTCATGTTCTTTTTTTTCTTATGTGGCTGAAGTGTATTGGACAGCTAGCTAATGAATTTCCCATATTTACAGCTGTTGGTAGCAGATGTCAGTGTGACATTTCTGTTTTATTTGCACATTTAATTTGCATATAAAATTGCACATTCTTGTTCAGTGTTATCTACATTTGTAAGTTCAGTCAGCCTGTTTATTTTACATTTCCATAGAGAAAACCCTTCCTTAAAGCAAAATCCTAGGTCTTAATTATACAGTGGAGGAAGTTCAACCTTGTTGGTTCTCTCTGCCTCTCAGCTTTTAAGGCCAACAACCGTTCTGAGTCACATGTTTGGGAGGTATGGTTTTGTGGTGGTTCCATTCGGGTTTCTGAAGGTTTTATTGGAATCCTTGTGACAAACAGCTGGCTGGATAGCTTAGTGAGTTAGATACCTGGCTGGTTGGAGAGAGATCGAGAAATTTCTTTCCCACTGTGCCAGCCAGGGAAATACCTAGTACATGCGTGTTTTGTCATTGCAGCTGTGACCGACTCTTCGTGACTCCATGTCCATGGAGTTTTCTTGGCAGGAATACTGGAGTGGTTTGCCAGTTCCTACTCCAGGCTCCTACAGCACCTGGCATTCCCTGGTGGTCTCCAATCCAAGTACTAACCAGGGCCAACCCTGCTTACCTTCCAAAATCAGGTGATATTGGATGTGCTAGCCTTGGGCAAGCTGTTCAGCCCTAAGGTAAACCCAGAATATTAGAATTATAAATTGCTTTCAAGTACTGTTTTGTTGTTACATGCTGTCAAGTCTCCTCTGACCCATGGTGCCCTACGAATATCCAAAATAACCAGTCTTCAACCGCCCTCTTTAGCTCTTGTAAACTCAAGGTTGTGGTTTGCTTGATGGACTCAATCCATCTCATATTTGGTCTTCTTCTTTTTTCCTGCTGGTTTTTCTTTTCCCAGCATTATTGTCAGAATAATTATTGTTTTCCTTTTTGGCATTCAAGGGTATCTGCAGAGCTCCCATCCAGCACCACATTTCAAACTAATCAAAATGTTAGGCTTCTTCACTGTTCAGCTTTCATTACTACTTTATTTGGGAATACAGTAGTATGGATTATATACTGGCCTTGGTCTCCAATGAGAGTGTCCAGAGACTACAACCTGAGTGTCCAGAGACTTTTTAATCCTTAATATCCCTGTGTTCAAACTGCCAGGTGGAATGCCACCTACTCAATGAAGAAAGTAAGAAATGGTTATATATGGTATGCTACAATCCCCTTCTGTGAAAAGGTCAGCATGTTATCAGTTGGATAACACAAAGCTAATCTTAGAATAATAGGGTTTCAAGTGCAAGATGCATTTTTTCTTTGCCTGTGAATCCAGTGAACCTGACGTCTTGACATCCATGAAAATAGTGTAGCAGTAGTATAGCAAAATTTCAGTTCAATATATCACATCTTTTGTTTTCCCCAGAAACATACTCCTAGATACACAAACATATGTTTCCATTGTATTTGTGGAAGATGCTGTGTTTACATAGTATTATTTTGGTTTTATATATATGCTGATACTGATATTTCAAGCAGATGAGTGTCGCCTGTTACATGCTTTTATTATTGTACATGGACTGTCATGAGGTTGATTTTATTTTTAAAGAAGATTAACGTTAAGCTAAAAAATGCCTATGAGTCAGATGGCAGTTCTCTTGAGGACAGTTTTCGGCTGGCACTGAAAGCACAGCATTTATAATTATTTTAAAATATTGCTTTCATTTTAAGAACCTGGACCAATGAGGTATGCACAAACCATCTAGATACTGAAATAAAATTTAATTAAAATATATGGAAACTTGGAAACAGATTTATCACTACACTTTTATGTGTGGAAATATAGACAGATTGGCTTGCACCATCAGACCTTGTGCAAACCTTTCCCACTGAGATTTTATGTTGAAAAGATATAGGTATTGTGGAATAGTTAGAACTATGTGTTCCTAGCACATATTTAATCACAAATTAGTTCCCTTGGTGTTACACTTACTTTGAAACCTATTTGTTTTGAAAGAGGAATGCTAGGGGGCTTTTATAATCAGTGTGGGTTGTATTATTTGTAAGGAGCTGTCTATCCCTCTGAAGATCCTTACATATAGTGCATTACATGGGTTTTCACCCTTGACTGACAATGGGATTCCCAAGATGTCAGGAAGAACTTTCTGCTGGTGCCAGAAATTCTTAATTGGAAATATTGGGGATTGAACTGGAGACTTTGTACATATCAAGTACATCCTCTGTCTTGGAGTGCTGTACTTAAAAGTAAAACAAGTGGGACCAGTAAAATATGTATTTTGCTGTATATTTGGAAGTGTTCAGATGTGTTCATCCACTGAAAGTCTGCAGAAATCTCAGTGCTAAAGACTTGCGATAAGCAAGAATTATTTTAAAGCTGCTTAACTCCTTGGCATCCAATACATTTTTCAATTTAAACTTTTGCATGTGGTTGGTTTCAGAGAGGATGTAAAAAAATTTGATTCCCTAATAGAATGACGCCCCTCATAGGGCAGGTCTGAAAGATGACCCTGTCATCTTCAGAGAGCAGGAGCTCAGGGAGCTAGGAGTTCTCTCTGTGCTCCGGGGTGGAGAGTGAGATTGTGGGTTTTTATATTTGTGGGAAAGGAGGAACTTGTCCTGTTCAGGAAATAGGTGTTAATCATTGATTGTGATGTGGAGGGATCAAGAGTTTCACTGTAATAAGGGAGGGTTGATTTGTCTCTGTAGTTGATGGGTGTTGTTAGCTGTTCTTTTGTGTGAAGTGATCACTGATGCTTGTGGCTGGGTGGGATATCATGGATCTTTTGCATGCTGTAGTTTTCAGTATTGTGAGCCAGATTTTGTTGATTTTTAGACTTTCTTCTTTTTTGTTGAAGCTGCCTCACAGTACTGAAAACTACAGACTGCAAAAGATCAGTGATCCCCACCCAGCCACAAGCACCAGACCAATTATGTTGTTGCTTGTGTATGCCTCTTCCTTCTCTAACTCAGTCCTGAGCAGTAGACTTTTTACATAGCTTAGGTATACAGTGGACCCTTGTATAACAAACAGCTTGTATAACATAAAATCTGTACAACATAAAAAATTCCGGTGATAGGGGAAATTTGCTTAACATAATTGCCTACGGGGAAAATCCGTACAACATAAAAATGGGATTACTCCATTTTCAATGCATTCCTACGGGAATTTGTATAAAGGAAAATTTGCTTAACATAATTTCATTTGGAACAAATTAATTCCTTTATACAAGGTACCACTTGTATAATGAAAAAGAAAAGTCGGAAGGAGGCTTTTCAGTAGATGCTACTTTGTGGATCCAGAGCTTCCATCTGGTAGAATTAATTTATTTAATGTATTCTTTTGCTCTGTAGAGGAGAGATTTGCTTCAAAAATAACTACTATTTATTTTGTTTTAAATACATCTTAAACTGCCTTGGGTCCCTTTGGTGGGAAAAAGGTGCGATAGAAGTTACCAAATATAGTAAATAAAGACAGTACCCTCTTCTGAAACCTACTTTTACTTTGTAAATCTTAATGAGGGAAGTGATAATTTGTTTTTTTTCCTCAGCTCTGGTATAATGCTTCCTGTCATTTTTGCTTTCGTATTAGATTGGGCCTGCAGTAACAGGTTAATCATCTCTGTTTCTTCTCTTAGGTGCCTACCGATGGAAATGCAGGCCTGTTGGCAGAGCCCCAAGTGGCCATGTTTTGTACCAAGCTGAATATGCATATGAATGTTCAGAACGGGAAATGGGAATCTGATCCTTCTGGAACCAAGAGCTGCATTGGGACAAAAGAAGGCATTTTGCAGTATTGTCAACAAGTAAGTTTTTAGTTAAAACATTTATTTCAAAAAAATAAAATCAGCCTAGGATGCAGATACTCTTTCAGATACAAAGGAAAATAATCTTTACTTTGCCCTAATTGGCTTGTTTGTCCCTTCCATTTTGTGATAATCCATTTAGTTCATGACCTGAGGCTTAAAAAGGGCATGAGGTGTGTTGGAGCTTAATGGATGGTGCACTTTTCTGAATGAACGATGATTTAATTTTGTCTTTAGTTCATATCAAAGTAACACTGAGAGATGGAAATAGGAGAGACCTCGTGTCAAAATAGCATAAAGACCCTGATTATTACTTTCTTCCATACAAAAAATAGGGTTGAATTTCCATAAGACATTTTGCCTTGGAGAAAGGCTGAGGAAACTAGCTTAATATGTCTCCATATTTATATTCCAAAAGTCTAAGGTGCTGATTAATTGCTCATAGCGATGAAAGGAGAAACAATAGATATAGATGTCTTTACAGTAAATGAGATAAAATAGCTCTTATGGTTTATAACAATTTTAAAACAGGTGGACAATTAGATTGTTCTAATTATTGCTGTTTTAAACTTGACTGAGTTCCTTTTTTCACAGCCCACCACGGCTTATCATAACATGCAAATCTGGTACTTTCTCCTCATAAGGAAATAGAAAGACACCATGTAGATGATTCCTGTATAGAGAGAAAGTTTCAGACCTCTTGCTAGACACACAAGCAAAAGTATGATTGTGTGCTTGATTCATGCGGTGTGAAATGTTGTGAAACTGTTTTTATTTTGAAAATGAGGCGTCTGGTTATGGAATAGCATAACAGGAAGGCAGGTAAATTCTGAGTGGCAGGGCTTTGGGGATTTGTAGTACTCAGAATAGTCCCATAAATAATATCATTGATACTGAACATAGGCCTTACAGTGCCTATTCCCAGTTTCATTGTTATTCTGAAGGTAATTCATAACAGCTTGAGAAAATGTGGGAGCTGATAGGTATCTGTAGTTTATGGAAGACATATGACCTAGAGAGATATAAGTATTCCTTTTTAAAATAATAATTCCTTGCATTACATTTCATTGAAATGCTATTGAAGATACAGTTGTGCCTCTTAAGACAAATTTAATTTGTTCTACGGGTCAGTTCATTTTACAAAAAATTCATCCTATGAAACACGGTTTAACATTCCCATAGGAATGCATTGAATTTGTCTTGCAAGGCATCCCATAGGAAAAATTGTCTTATGAGGTTTTCCTATTCCTGGAAATTTCATTCATCTTACGAGTTTTTCATATTAAGGGGCATTCGTCTTACAAGGCACTATTGTAGTTGTTTCAGGGTTCTCAATTAGTTATTGGCATTAGTCAATATTCAAGGAAGGCACTGTGATAGTCTCACCCTGTTGGAGCCCATTGTCAAGGTTTGAAATCTTTTGTGTGTGGAGTGTTAAAACAATTAAAGAGGTGTACAAAAAAGCTTCTATATGCAGTCTTGAATATGGATGTGGTTTTAAAATTGTGCTTGAGCACTAGTTTACAATAGTTGTTTCAGAACAACAATATCCAGTTCTCCAGCCAAGTAAGTTTGTCCTTCCATAACCTCCTAACAATTGAAATTGTTATACTAGAGTTTTCGTATAAGGAGGTAGACTTTTCATGTCCTATAGCTTGCACTCTTTATAGTTTTTCCTTCTTCCCTTAGAATCTCATGAAAAATTCTTGAGCAACAAAAACAATTAAATAGTATAAGGTGGATCAGTTATCTTGGAGCATATAATCGCAGCAATTTTAGCAACTGCTACAGAAAAATGAGGATTTTTATCTTCTCTTTCTAGTTCCAGTATTTTGAAGTTAGAATATTCTGCTGTTTCAGGCCTCTGGTGGATCTAATGCTCTATGATAAAGAGTCTTGTTCCTCCAAACTTTGTTAAAATTTTTGCAGAACAATAACATTGCTGTCATTGACAGCTTGCCAGATTTTAAGTTTACAAACCTTTGGAGTTACAACGTGTGCAGGAACAATAGAGATTCCTATTAAAAAGTTGTCCTAGATCTTCAGACCCTTGGAAAATAGATTGTGTGCATCTAAAAAAGGATAAATATGGCAAGATAAGAGAGACTGAGAGAACAAATTCATCTCATCATAGCATGTCAAATTCACACTACAGTATATCTTACATACCAGATACGAACAACAATCATGGATTTTTCTCCATAGATTGATCTGAATGAGTGAGCACTTAGAGTAGGTTCATGGGTGTGTACATATTTCATATACTTCAAGGCTACAGATTAGTTAAAGTGTTAATTCTTTTTACTTTTATGTGATGTATTTTAGAGAAGTGTTCTTGGCTGTTTCCATGTGCCTTTTTAGCTCATAAATGCCTGATTTTTTTAGATTTTGGTCTTTTAATTATACTTTTACTCCTGTGAATTCTGACTTAAGTATTTGCCTACAGATGAAGTTAATTTTCATATATTTTTGTATATTTTGAGCATTTGTGCCTACAGTTTGTTTTATACCTGTATGACTTCTGTATTTTTACAACACTGAAGTATTTTTTGCTTATGGAACGCAGAACCAGTGTAGGTAAATAAAGTATTCTGGAATTAACTTTGGCGGATGGGGTGGGGAAAATATCAGTTGTAAAAAAAGGGTTTCTGATTTTTTTCCTAGAGGCCTAAAAAAATTTGTAGGGATCTTAGGAAGCTGTTCAGGTGTCAGGATCCCTTATCTGATGCCATTTTCATACAAGCAAAGCCACTAAACAGGGGGAGTTAGCATGTGTGACTCATGCTTGGAGAAGAATGATGATGACGAATCCGGGGGATTTCCTTTCTGTCAGGGCCATATGGAGATCTTGAGCATGCATAGTGTTAATAAAACAGTACGCAACTACTGAACCACTATATTTTGTTGAGTGACATGGTTTGTAAACGTACAGTGATAACTTGACTTACAAATTTAATCTGTTCCAAGTGCATCCTCGGAAGTAGATCACGTTGTAAGTCAAACAGTGGCTTCCCATAGGAATGCATTGAAAATCAATTAATCTGTTCCTGGGGGACGGATTTCAATGCATTCCTATGGGAAGGCCGTCCCAACCCCCCTCAATCAAGGACAGCCAAAGGCTGCTTTCCATAGTCCCGCCAGACTGCAGCCTTTGACTGGTGGGACCTGTCAAAATTGGCTTTTTTGGGGGGGGGGTTGCAGAAAGCAGCCTTCATCTGCCAGTGATTAAGGGAGAGGTCTAGGTGATGCAACTTCAGGCGGGACACCTTGCAAGGCAAGCAAGGAAGAAGCAGGGAGTGACAGAGGCAGAGATCTCTTCCTCCTCCCTCGTTGTTTTGATCTCTGCAAAAGGGATGAAAGGAACCAAGGAGGAGAGGGTGATCTCTGACTCTGTTGACTCCTCCCTCCTTCCTTGCTTCCGTTCTAAGTCATGAGGGCTGTGCAAAGATCAATAGATCCGTGCTCTGCTCACCAAATTGATGAGCAGAGCAGGGACCCATTGATCCTCGCACAGCCTGGGTGGTTTGGAAGGGAAGTGTTGGTGATGATGCGCCGCTGCTGCTGCTGCTGCCGCTTCCCACCCACCTGGGCTGCATGAACATGCACCCGTCTGAAGGCTCCGCTGGAACCCCTTTTTAAATCACCTGTTCAAAACACCGAGAGGCTTGCTCTTCTGGGCAGGCGATTTTGAAAAGGCTCTAGTGGAACAGTGAGGAAAAAAACTGCAATCAAAATTTACTTACCTTGGGGCTCCAAAGCAGCAGGGGTTCCTTCCTGAAGTGATTTTAGGGAACCCCCTGAAATCTGGAATGATTTGGGGGTTAGAGGACTGAGTTTTGGAGCTCTAAGGTGGGTCCGAGCACTTAATTGGCAACAGAGTAAATTCCCTGATTGCCTCCACACTCCCAGCACACGTTGCCAATAAAATACCCGGATCCCCTTTAGAGCTTCAAAACTCAGTCCTCTGACCCCCAAATTGTTCCAGATTTCAGGTGGTTCCCTAAAATCACTTTGGGAAAGTACTCCTACTGCGTTAGAGCCCCCAGGTAAATAAATTTTGATTTCAGTTTTTTCCCCCTTCGCTTTTAAAATCGTCCGTCCGGGGGATCATTGGAAATGGATTTCCGCTCGTAACTCGAGTTTTTTCGGAAATCCATTTCCAATGATTTCCGCTCTTAAGTCCATTTCCTCTGTTCTTGAAGCACTCATAAATCGAAGTACCACTGTACGAGGTTAATTTGACCTGAACATTGATGAATGTATATAGATTAGTTGTATTTACCACTCTTCTTCCCAGTGTTAGTAACCAAGCTGTGTTGGGTCACAGTCACCTAAACATAAAGTCTTCCAAGCATTCTTGTGGTTATTTTGTCAGTTACTTCTCTTGAACATAGGTCAAGTTCCAAAGAGACAATATAAGAAGTCTAACATTCTGGGCATGCTTAGTACATGCTACTTTTTGTTTTTAAAAGCCTTGTTTTAAAATTGAAATTGTGGTTTTTGTGTTGCTTAGAGAAGAAGAAGAATGTGAAACTTAGGATAAGAAGGGCTCCCAGACAAAGCTTAGGCCTGACCAGGGTTCCCTCTAATTTTCTGTCAGTGCTGGGGAGGGGCCTTACCCTGGGCATGCATGGGATTCCAGACGCAAGCAGTACCAAATAGGTGCCATGGAATCACTGGCTGTGACTGCATGGCACGGATACAGCACTTAGAGGGAATGTTGGGCCTGACCCAGAAGTATGGGAACTGGAAGACTGAAAAGAATTTTGGAAGTCAATCGTTATTTCTCAGCCCTGTCTACCTCACAGTAGACTCTGAGGTTAAAAGCAGGGATAAGAATGTGCACTGATTTGTCTTCAGGCAAAAGCAAATTCTGAATGTAGGTACAGTTGCAAAGTAGCAAAATATAGCTTCATCTTTGAATGTTTTGTGCAGGTTGAATTACTTGTACAGTGGTACCTTGTATAAAGGAATTAATTTCTTCCAAATGAAAGCAATTTTCCTTTATACAAATTTCCTGTAGGAATGCATTGAAAACAGAGTGATTATGTTGTACAGATTCGCCATAGGCAATTTGTTAAGCAATTTTCCCCTATCTCCAGAATTTTTTATGTTGTACAAATTTTATGTTATACAAACAGTTTGTTATGCAAAGGTCCACTGTACTACTATTTCAGAGTTTAGAGCATGACTGTGTCTTCTACTTTTGCAAATGATGATGATGATGATGATGATGATGATGATGATGATGATGATGAT
>JAHTLZ010000021.1:7296271-7315725 GCA_023846285.1 Phrynocephalus versicolor
AATAAATAAATAAATAAATAAATAAATAAATAAATAAATAAATAAATAAATCTTGAGGGTCATGGTACTATGTGTCTTGTACATAAGAGCAAGCATGACATTAGATAGAGCAGCAAGGACTCGGGCAGAACTTCTGTTTCCGGTACTAGAAATCCTTAACAGATTTCTCCATCCAGGGAATGGGGCTCAGGTCTATGTTTGGCCCAGATACCACTCATCTTCAGCTTTCTTCATCACTTTAAATGGGTGGGCCTGCTGTGTTCTGTCAGAATTTACTTGACTGCTGTCATAGCCTACCATGACCTTACTGATAGTGCCTCAGTATTTCACCACTCTGCTGTCAAAACCTGCACTCTGTCCCACTCCCTTGTCATCCTGTTGTCCTGGAAGTATCCCTGTGGTCCTGAAGGGGTAGTCTTTAACAGCCATGGACCCATGGCTTGTCTTTCTTATTTTTGGTTATCATGGCATGTGTTTTTTCTTATTTGCAAAACATGAGAGAGAGGAACTGGCAAGTTTTCTGAATCGTTTACTGTAACACTCTCTACATGGGGTTTCCCTTGACCCTTATTCAGCATCTACAGTGGGTGCAGAATGGGCAGCCAGGCTGGTGGTAGTTGCGAACAGGTATGCCCGCATCACCCCCATCCTGGCCCGCCTGCACTGGTTGCCCGTTGCATCCCGTATAAGGCTCAAGGTAATGGTTTTGATTTACAAAACCCTCCATGGTCTGGGACCTGTCTATCTGGCAGGGCGCATCTCCCAGAGATCAACCTCATCCCGACCAACCAGAGCCTCGTTATCCCTTTCACTCCGGGTGGCCACTCCCAGAGAGGCCCGAAGGGTTTCTACCTGGAACCGGTTGCTGATTTGGGCAGTTGCTGTTTTTGTGTAACGTGCAGTACACCGCTCAGAGTTCCCCTGGGAAAATCAGGTGGTCAATAAGCATAAAAATAAATAAAATAAATAAATAAACTCTCTATTGGTGCCCTCTGCATGGTCTTTCACAAGAGCACGGTGGTTCTTTGACTCAGTCCTTCCTTTCTTCCAAAAGTGGCTGGTGAGTTCATCTTTCCCCAGAGATCATCCTGTAACCTTTTCCCCAGAACCCTTATCCATCTCTAGAAGAAACTTTGGAGTCACTAGAAACCCATAGGTTTCTAGCATTTTAGAGCTCCCAAATAGTTCCTTTTGCTGGAAACCATTGTAGCCCTTTCTTGCCCACTGTGGACCTAGAAAAGACCTTACTATTTCATCACAGTACTTCTCTGGGTGGAATGGACACTGCCTACTTCTGACATGAGGAATTCCTCAGTTCCATTTAAGTAGTGTTGACATTAGCAGCCCTCTTTCAGAGCAGTTCATTTCAATACCTCTGTTAAAGTCATGATTGAATGCAGCCAGCAACCTCTGTTAAACATTATCGCCTTGACAACCCAGCACAAGTTCTGCCTCCTCTGGAAGAGCATTTCTCTGAGCTCTACATTCCTAGGGGCACTTTATGCAATGGACACCTGCCTTCCTCTGGTACATATGCCTTTGTTCAACCATATGCGTGATGAAGAGAGATTCCAATAAAGATTGCTTTCCTATAAATGTGGTTCTTTTTGTGGTCATCTGTGTATTCAATTTTGAGGAAGCTGGCTTTTCATTACCTATGGCAGTTCTTTGTCGTTGGCAATCTAGGCTTGGAATTCTGGGAGTTGTGGTCCAAAACATCTGGAGTGCTAAAGGTTTGCCACCACTGACCTAGGTGCACACCAAAGAGAGATAAGGTTCAGCTTAAATATTCAGCTTAGAATATTCTGAAATGGGGCTCTGCAGAGGTGCATTGCTACCTGTATGGATGAAGGCACAGGTGATCACTTGAATATCCATAGTTAGAGATAGGCAGTCTGTCATTTAAAAGTGGAAGTAAACACAGGAAAATTTGCACATTGAAAGATAAGGTGAAGGAAACAAGCCCACGGAATATACACATAAAACTTAGCTACATCTTAGTGCAATGCTTGAACACAGTCCAACTAAAGAGCAACTGGTTTGAGGCAAGTGTGTCAGCTTTAGTTAGTGGATATTATGCAACAGCAAATAAAAAAGGAGGAAACGCCTCTATAATGATATGTTTATAATAAAGTTCTGCTTCAGTTGTGAGATGAGTAACTTGTTTTTATGAAGGCACAAAAGGAAGGAAATGTTCATTCTAGTAATCATTTTAACATAGGAGGTGTATTTGATGAGGCATATGGAGGCATATTAGATGTTTAAAACAAAATCGCTCGTAGGGTTAGAAGCAAAAGAACCCAGTTTGCACACTGAGGGCTGGCATGCTTGAAAAGACAAGGCTGATTAGTTTTAACAGCTGTGTTTAGGATGGACAAGAAGGAGGAGTTGAAAGGAAGATACTGTTTCATTTAAGGCTGAAAGGATGTTAACATGATATCAAGTGGCTGTGGCAGTCTTAAAAGTTAGGAAATGTCTGCATCAATAAAGATTTAAAACCTCTCTAGAAGTAATTCCAAGATCACATATGCAAAGGAACTGGCCAAGTTGAAAATTGCTTTGCTTGCTTGAGTCATTTCCTTTTAAAATATTTTTTGTCCTCTTTTTGGCTGCAGAATAACAACAGGGGTGTTTTTCAGATTGCGAGTTTGATGCATGCTAAGAAAATAATTTTGAAATGTAAAAACAAGTTTCTTATGTATCTCTCTAAATGGCTATTTGGAACTAGAGGGAGGAAATAGTATTGCCTATTTCACTTTTGGTTTAGACATATTAATCATTGTTCTGTGTCAAAAGGTCTGGAAAATTAATCCAATATGGGCTGAGCATAAATAGTAAAAAGTGTAATTTTGAAATAAAATTTAAATTGGGTTTTTTGGCTGTGATGCAATAGTAGGACAAAAAGGGCCCAAAATTCAGGCTTAAGGCAAAGCATTTGAAGTGCATTTTTTTGGGGTGTGTGTGTGTTGATCCAATCATTCCAAGGTACCTGTTCCCTTAATTCAAGCATTTAATACTGCCATTTGGACTGCTTTGAGAATGGGCTGATCCACTCTTATGTTCTGACACCCACATAGACCATCATAACTTTTCTTACTGTATACCACATTTTGGGATCCCTGACAAGGGCTGCTGTCGTTTTTTATGGTGCGGATAGGGTCATTCCATAGAGATTCTATTCTGCTAAGTGTGCTTACTGGTACTAAGCCAAAGTTTATCTTCCATGTTATCTGTGTATACACTAAAAAGTGGAAAGTAAACCAGAAAAAATTAGCTTTTCCACTTTTGAGAAGACAGAAGATAACCGGGGGTGGGGTGTGGGGTGGAGATCTCTTTTTATTGTTGTTCAGTTGTTGTTAAAAACCCAACACTGTGTCACTTTGTGGCATTTTCTGAATAACTGGTTCATTGACATACCTCTTAGCTAGCTTTCATCTGCATCTCCTCCACCACTTTCCCCCATGCCTTATAATCAACATTGTGTTACTTGGGGGGCAAGCCAATTCACCGGTATGCCCTGAGGTATGGTATTTTCTAAAATGGGGCTTTTCCCTGCTCCCTGTGGGGTGAGAAACAGGAGTCCAAATATAGTTGATATAGGTGTGTTGTGGTTTCCTGTCCTGAAACTGCCTGATCCTTCCATATGGATACAAGAGTCACCTGAAATAGCCTAGTGCACCTCAAAGCAACACCGTTTTGTCCAATCCAGCCTGGTCCAACTGGACTGTCAAATTACATTATTAATCTTTCCCAGCATAAACCCAAGTATGTGTCTGTAATGGTTCTTGGCTCTTACCTTTTGGTTATTAGCAGAAACAAATACTGAGGGTCTTTCCACCACTCTGGGCAGTCATTTAGTATTTCTCCTGAGCAGTATACTGCCATCTGGGTCTTGAATTCCACACCTTACTTTCATGTATATCTGAATTTATTTGCTTCTTAAGTAATTTCTGCAAGCAGTGAGAATGCAGTAGCTATACATGGTTAAAAACCAAATAATATTTTATTAATAACAGTTTTGAAATTTTAATACAGGTAAATGAATCTTTTCATCCCTAGTGTATAGATATTTACAGTATTTTCCATGTATACGGCTATATTTTGTCTAATATTGTTAGACTAAAAATTGAGGGTGTTTTTTTGCAACAATCCTGTTAACAAGATTAAAGAAAGTATTGGTAGATGTTATCCATGAAGATCAGGTAGGATTTCTACGAAAGAGATATCTGAGATTGAATGTCAGAAATCTCATCAATTTCTTAGAGTATTATGAGGCTCACCCTGAAAAACAAATGGCAGTGTTCTTTATTGACGCAGAGAAGGCCTTTGATAATGTGAATTGGAACTTTATGACAGCACAATTAGAGGTGAAGGAAGCAGGGCAGAATTTTATTAGGGCAGTTAAAGCTACCTATTCCCAACAATCGGCTAAAATTAGAGTAAATGGAAACTATACGCAAGAAATCCCAATACAAAAAGGCACGAGACAAGGGTGCCCATTGTCACCATTGCTTTTTTTGATAACAATGGAAACATTAATGCAGCAGATAAGGAGCTCAGGAAAAATCAAAGGTCTTACATTGCGAGGGGAAAAATACAAAGTACAGGCATTTGCAGATGATCTATTAATAGTTCTTGAAGATCCACAGGAATCAACGAAAGCTATGCTAATGGAACTAAAAGAGTTAAGAGATATGTCATAAATATGAAAATAAATCATAAGAAAATGAAGATATTGACTAAAAATATGCAAATCAAGAGATTGAAGACCTCCTAGAACTCACAATATTTCCAGAAGCAAAAAAGATAAAATATCTTGGTATAAACATTACAAAAAAGACAAGCACTCTCATGAAAGACAACTATTTGAAATTGATCGAAGAAATTAAAAAGGATCTAACCAGATGGTGAAACCTACAACTATCATTGCTGGGAAGGATCACTAGAATTAAAATGAATATTCTGTCAAAACTTTTGTTTTTGTTCCAAACTATTCCAATCATCCTGAAGCAATTTTTAAAGAGATTGAGAAGTGCATTGCTAAATTTCTATGGCAGGGTAAGAAGTCAAGAATTAAATTAAAATCATTACAAGATCTGAAATCAAGAGGAGGTATGGGACTACCAAATTGGATTCTTTATTATAGAACCTCTTCACTGATTTGGATAAAAGAATGAATATAATTGGCAAACACAAGGCTCCTGAAACTTGAGGGACATGATTTGAAATGGTATTGGCATGCTTTTTATGGTACAACAGAACAGAAGACTTCAAACAATTTAATAATCACCTATTAAGAAGAGCACTGCTTTGGACATGAAATAAAGTAAAAAAACAAATGTATTTCAAAATTCCACATTGGGTGACACCAGTAGAAGCCTTTGCCTTACCTACTCTAAGAGAAAATAAAAAACTTCTCAGATATAGTGACATTTTAAATTTAGATGGAAGCCTAAAAACCCAACAAGAATTAGATAAGCAAGGAGTTGTGTTGGACTGGTGGGCTCACTCTCAGATCTCTTCTAGGTATTCCAAAGATAAATAACAAGGGTTTTACTTGGAGAATACACATTTTGACAGAATTTTGTTAGAAGTAAAGGAGAAACATATTAAGCAACTATATAATTTTCTGTTAGATTTTGATACAAAAGATGATATGGTAAAAAAATGCATGGTGAAATGGGCTCAAAATATAGGCTATAATATTGAGTTAGAACAATGGGAGAAGGTATGGAAAAACAATATAAACTCACATCAGTTTCATTTAAAGAAAATATCTATAAAATATTCTACAGATGGTATATAACTCCAACAATTTTAGCTAAAATGAACACTCAGATATCAAATGCTTGCTGGAAATGTAAAAGAAAAAGAAAAAAGGAAGGTACATTATTCCATATGTGGTGGCTGTGTAAAAAAGCACAAAAATACTGGAGTAAGATTAGACAGCTACTGCAAGATGTTCTAGCGAGCCCAATAAATCCAAAACGTAAATTCTTTTTGCTAAACATAATGCCAGATACAATGGATCAGCATAGTGTATATTTAGTAATCCATATTATAACAGCAGCAAGAATCAGGAGTACCAAATGAACAGGAATTGATAATTAAAATCCATGAGATTGCAGAAATGGACAAACTATCAGAATGGTTAGAGGCACATCAGAAGGTGAAACACCAGGAATGTTGGGGCAAGTTTTATATGTGATTAGAAAAAAGACAAAGTTAAATTGAAAATATGACAAAAGCCAAAACTGTTTGGTTATTGATATGTACATATATGCCTGAATTGAACTGTCTATAACTGTAAAATGTCTTTGATATTTTTAAGTGTTCTGCCCAATCTTGCACCCCTTCTTTTTTCTGTATCCCAAGTTATTCTCCCCCTATTTACTCTTTATCTATAACAATAAAAAATTCAAAAAATAAATAAATGAAATAGATGGGTTTTCACACACAAAAAACCTTACTCTCCCACATATTCCTCCCCCCATTAACTTCCCTTTTCTCACTATGCCTTCCTCAGCCATTCCTACCTCTCATATTTTCCCCCCAGCACATGCAAATCTACCTGCTCTGCCAATCTTTTCCCACTTGGTTTGGAACAACCCTTCGTTCCTACTTACCATATAAACACAAGTCATTACTATAAAACACTGTTATTACACAACAGTGAGCAACGAACCTGTCTCTTAATGCTTCCCGAACTGTTCATTTTAGATGAGTCTCCGATCTTTAAAATCAGGAAGACTCTTTCTATAACTAGCGCTCAGTCCATACTTGATTAATGTCTCTGCTAGGTCAGTCAAATATTGGCAAAAATGTATGCAAGCTTTTGGGACCTTAAATCTGTTTCCTATAAAAGATGTGACAAAAACAAGTAGATGGGTGAAGAGTGAAAATAAAGTAGTGCTGATTTTAAAACCATGTATTCTAGCTGTTTTGAAAAGTAATGGAGGAAGTCCCTGCGGATATTCATATGGAATTTATGAGGTGGAGCAATGGTGTTAGATGTCCCACACACTCAGATTAGCCTACGGATGCAAGGGGAGCTGGAAATCATAGAGAGCTAGAAGCATAGATAAATTTGGTGCTCTCTCTTGTGGCGCAGTTGTTAAACTCCATGAGTGGGTAAGGGCAGGTGTGTGTGTGTGTGGGAATGTGCCACGTGCCTGAAAGCCGAAAACACCATATCTTTGGCTTTCGGGTTCTGCGTGCGTCTTTACCCCCCTTGGCGCTTTCACTCCTGAAAAGGAGGCAGGTGGCATGGAGCCGAAGGCACCGCAACAGGGACAAGCCTCCCCCCACTACTGTTGTGCCTTCGGCTTCTTTTGTAACTTGAATTTTTCACAATATGAGGCGATCATATATCAAGGCACCACTGTACATTTGGACTTTGCAAAATTTCCTTTCTGTTATGAATTGCTTGGAAACTTTGTAGTGCTCTCAGCATTACAGATTCAGCATTCAGATTAAAGTTCTGCAAAGATCTTGTACACATATGTCTTGATGGCACCATCCAGTCATTAAATGGCTTGTGCTTTAGTAAAGGTCTAAGTAATAATGATGATGTGCTTTCTACGGTTTTCCAACTATAAAGTGGGTTTTCCAGCTCAGAAGTGGGTTACCAATTCCCCTGTGTTCTGGGACTGTGTCGCTTGCCTAATGATGTGCAGGTTAGCTCTTCTCTCAGTCCCAAAGTCCCAGCCCCTGATCTCACAGTGAGGTCTTCCAAACCACTAAGTTACCCAGTTAGCTTACCCTAAATGAACTTGAAAGTTATTTCATTTCAGACTCTGTTGGTGATGCTCTGTTGCTTTGCTTCACCTGACATAGGAAATTGGGTTTTCCAGTATTCACACTACTTGTATTTCATTCCGAACTATCATTACAGCTTCTGGTGTCTATCAAAAGATGCTTGTGCTGCTATCCAAATTTATTCTCTCATTCACTGATTTTTCTTTAATAAGTTAAAAATAGAAATTGTGACAGAAAATTTGGTCTTTGTAGCAACTGAAAGTCATGGTGGCTGCACTGTAGAAGCTTCATTTGGAGGGACCTTTCGCTGGGAAACTCAACACTGTTTTCTTTGGTAGATTTGGTAGATTTTCTGTGTCACGTCAAAAGAAATTAGGGATCTTGTCATTGAAATGACATAGAACAGAAGGGTTCTAGTCTGTGCTTTCTCTTTTCATTATGCAACATTTGTTCAAAGTAGGCTAGTTCTACTTTTGGACTCAGTAAAAATTGCATTAGCCAGAAGTATCTAGAGGCATTTCTGAATTGAATAAGAATAGGATTCTTCTCCATTTAGACAATGTGTGATATGATACAAAAGTAATTGCTGGGTTCTTTGATTGAGGAGGGCATAAAAGGAAGTGGCATCTTTTGTTTTCTTCTTTCTTTTTAATGATTTGGCTCAGAAAAGACCAAAGCAGGAGAAAATGTCAGTTGTCCAGCAATAAGCTGCTGCTGCTGTAGCAGCTGGCTGGTGGGTGGGAGTCTACAAGAAGACATATAAAAGTTCCAGTAAGGAATGAGTTGGGAATGGCGGACATCTGAGAGAAAGGCCCTGGGGAAAGGAGGCAAAGATGAAGGAGAACAGACTGGAGAAGAGGTGAAAATAGAAGGCAAGGGAAGACAGAGTGGGGAGGTGGAGGTAGTGCAGCTAAAAGGTAAGGAACAGGGGCAGGTGATGGCTGAGGACACCAGGCTGGAAGTCTAACCAAATGTGACTAGCCCAGAGGCTGCTCTAGCAAGTGTTCCATTAGGTCAGGCATGTTCAAACTTCGGCCCTCATGATGTTTTGGACCACAACTCCCAGAATTCCAAGCCTGTATTGCCAATGACAAAGGACTCGGGGAGCTGTGGTCCAAAACTTCTGGAGGGCTGAAGTTTGGACATGCCTGCATTAGGCTATTTCCTCAGGGGACAGAACTAGTTAGCACCATATCTTGCCTTGTTCTTGATTCTGGGCCTATACTCTTTGCTCCTGATCCCAGTTTGCCCTCCACTTAACGCTTAACCCTTTCATCCCTAAATGTGATGTGACCTTACTGACTTGGGGAAATATTTTGAACCCATGGACTCCTGAGCCTGTGACAGAGTGACACTGGGGCTTTGGGGATGGGGGCTTGTTGATTGCTTTCCTAGTACAAATGCACTTGGGCCCCTTTTTATAAATCACATACCAAGGGTGTGTGTGAAATATGAAAATTAAAAATTTGCGACAGAAAAGGAAAGAGAGGTGATGGGATGAGGAATAGAGAACTGTGACAACAGTATTTGAAAACTCCTGCATGGAAATGTTTTAGACAAGGCAGGCCTCAGGTTCTTTGAGTTGCACGCAGGTAGGAAAAAGTGGCAGGGACTGTGAATTTAAACTTGGTTTTATCCTTTCCCCGAGAGCTTCAAAAACCTATATTTTTGGCTACATCTCCCAGAATCCCCCAACTAGCACATCAATGAACTTATACAACATTATACGTTATTATAACATCATTTTATGGTAGTGGTGGTGGTGGTAGTGGTGATGATGATGATATGAACTTTCCCTTCGGGTCTTGATACTTCTCTACAATTAGTGTCATTGAGGAAGTATTTTATTTACTCGATCCACAAAGTCCTCAGAGTTGGAGAACAATCTCAAAACCTCTTAGTAGCTTGGTATGTCAGTTAGGTGGGACGATATAAACTCCTGGTAATTCTAACTGAAAATTTGCATGGATAATGAGTCACTGCCTGCCACAGAATCATGAGGCGTTGACAAATGGTGTTTGTTCTTTCATTTCCTGGCGTTTTGTTATCTGAGATTTCATTGGCAAGGAATCAAAAATAAGGATGGAAGGATGGAAGGATAACAGAGAAGTTTAGTTTTCAGAATTCTGGCTATTGAAGGAATATTTGAAACCATGGGGCTGCTGTAATAATAATAATAATAATAATAATAATAATAATAATAATAATAATAATAATAATAATAATAATAATAATAATAATAATAATAAATACATAAATACATAAACTTTATTTCTAGAAGATAATCTCAAGGCTAGAATAATTACTAGTCCTTTTGCCTGTTATTTCTCCTAGAATACTTTTAACCATCCTCTAATCTCACAGTAATATTTTACCACTCAATGGTAAAAATGGTAACTGCAAACATAGAAGTAGATTTTATTTCAAAACAGTAAATCATTAGTAAAGCCCAGAACTTGGGAAACACCATTTTTTAGGAGGAATAGAAAAAACTCATGGCCGTGCTCACCAAGAGTTTTCTTGTGGTCTGAAAAAGAAACTGGGGCTGTATGTACAGTGTAGTTTACATGCTGCAGCCTAACTGTTATGAAAAAAGTTTCGTCTGGTGGCTGCTTCAGGGTGGTAGTGTTATCCAGATTTTCTTACTGCGTTAATTCTTTTTCTTTCCTGAAATGTCTGTGTCTCTTCCTGCGGTCCCAGTAAGAGCTGTTATAAAAGGCACAGCTGTACAGCCATTAAAACTTAATGAAGAATGATTTTTAGGAGGCAGGCATTAATTGCCTGCAAGTAGAAATTCTACATGCGGGTGAAAACCTTGGAGAAAATGTGAAGAAAAGCCTGCTATTCACCTGGGTTAATAGGTGACTATAAAGTGACTATACCTGCAGATATAGCGGGACAACATGATCTTGTCATGTGTCAGGTAACAGTCTAAGAATTCAAGTGCAAGAAGAAAACAGTGACTTCTTCAAAGTTGTTTTGGTGATATTCTCTGATCACATTATAAGAAGAGGAGGTGGTAGAAAACACAAGTTGAACCCATTCTAAATTCACAGGGTGAACATGCTATGCAAAGATTTAAATCAAGCTGAAGAGTTAATCTGATGAATTCATCTTGTCAGAAATATTTCCTGTAGGAGACATTGGGTGAGGGTGATCCAGCAATTCTGATCTCTGATCATAGTGGATATATTGTCATTTTGTTAGCTGGTTCCAGTTCTTATTTTATTATCATTTTTATTAATTTAATTAGTTAAGTTTTCAGTATATATTTGTTGATATCTGAGGGAGCCGTTTTCAGGGTCATCTCATAAATGCTTTGACCCATATACATAAATCTCCCCTGCCTGCCACCTCTTTCTTTTAACTGTGCTTAAGCCTGGTGCCAACGCAACCAAGGTAATTTGAGCATAGATTGAAAGGGATGTACCCTGTGCCACAAACCTCTCCTTTAACAGAGGGAAATATTTAATTCATTATGCCTGGCTGTAACATTAGCTTATGATAAGCCAATTGTCTGCTTTGTGGTTCCAAGTGATACAGAGTATTCGTCTACACAGCAGGTGTAGTGATCTAGGTTTAAGACATTGTGAACCCTCTGCTGTATGTGGAACCTTTTCGTGATAGATTAAAAACCTTCAGGGTTTCAGCAGTATTGCCTCAAACTGATTTTTGATTCATGCTTGTATAAATAATGAATGCTAGAAGCTGTGCATGAACAGTCTAGAGGGATTTATTTTCAGATTGGTGATCTTCCAAGCACTTCTCTCTCTTTTGTAGGTTGTTTTCAGTATGTTGCATCTTTTAGAGAAAAACATATCTTAAATTTTGCAAGATATATTTAAAACTAGGGGCATAAGATTGTCCTCTTCCTAGTGGTTGACTGACCTTGAGTAAATAACACAGATCAGATTTTCAGCATACCTTAAAACTGCTGCAAAAGGTCTACTACAGTACTGTACTTGTATTCTTTCTGTGGTAATTTTCTGTGGTAATTTTCTGTGCAGATCTACTTTTCATTCATTCATTCATTCATTCAAAAGTTCTAAAAGTAATCTGCAATATTTAAATCAGCATTTGTTTAAAGCCTGTTGATTCAGTAGGCCTCCTTCAGTTGGTACTAGCAGTCAGATTCGGCCATGGACTTCAGAGTACAGTATATGTTTTAAGTAGCCTGATCTCAACTGTGCCATTTATTTTGCAAGTTTAGTTGAAGGTGGGTGGGGAGAACAGCGCAAGATAAACTACTTAGGAAGACTGATTCCTAACTGGGATACATTACAGAAAAGGATATCCAGCCCCCCCCCCTCACAGTTAATTTGTTTCATTCCATTTAAGAGGCATGGTCGAAAGAGGGCTTCTGGAAGAGATCCTAAAAATTGGGTAGATAGATACAGAAGAAGGCAATTTATCATATAATCTTGTCTCAAAGTTTTCTTTAATCTCCAACACTCTGTGCTTTTGTGGCAAACCATGATCCTGAGAAATAGATGTGGCATACTTCTGTTGTCAGCAGGTTGGGTTCCGTTGTGGAAGCCATTGTCATTCTCAAAAAATACATGGACATGGATTCAGCTTCTAGTACTAACAAGATAACTGAATCAACAGGATTTATGTAAATACTATCTCACATTTAACACTTGATTCAAAATGTCTTCCCTAGCAACACTGCCACCCTAAGCTTGCTGCTCAGCCTTAATGCACTCAGTGCTCTTTTAAAAAAATGCCCTGATGGATTAGGGTTAAAATAAGCAAGGGAAAATAAGCAAGATTATTTTTTTGGGGGGGGGGGAGCATAGCTTCATTGCTAATAGTTTTGATGTGTTTTAATGACAAAGGATTTAACTAAAATTGAAAAAAAATTGATAGTAAAAATGTGAAAGAACAGTATATTTTCATTTATTTGCATAAAAGCAAGGGACACCTTTTGATGCTGGTGTCTGAAAGCTATTGTTGATGTAGCTGTGGGTCGTGAGGACCTACATTTAGAAGGAAGTGGATTCAGTGGCAAATCATTTTTGAATGCTTTCTCTAACAATGCTTAACAATGGGGTCCTGGACCCTACTATCCAAATTTCAAGGAGGCCTCGGCCTGTGGTATTTATAACTGATAAGCTTGAATGTCAATACATTTTCACAGGTGTCTCTGTAATAATATTCTGTGTGTCTTTATTTATCTTGTTGCATTCTTTCTATTCTGAATAATAGATTTACCCTGAACTGCAAATTACCAATGTTGTTGAAGCCAACCAACCTGTAACAATCCAGAACTGGTGCAAGCGGGGATGGAAGCAATGCAAGAGTCACCCTCACATTGTAGTTCCATATAGGTGCTTAGGTAAGTATAGTCAAATATTCTGTGAATATGCAACCTTCACTGTATGCAGTTGCTCCCCTACCAGCACTTTCCAGTTAAATTGTTTTTAAACGGAAGGAGATTGTTTTTACTCAACAACATAATGGGTAACTTCCCCCAGTTTTAATTATCATGTATAAAGAAAGAGTATCACCTTGTTGGTGTATGTTAGTCTGACGAGATGCTTAGCATCAAGACTTGATCTGCACTTATCCAGTTGATTTGTATGGTAAATAATGTATATATTATTTATAGCATTGACACTACATACAGGATTAAGAATGCACAGCACTAAGATGAACAGATTCCATCAGCAAATGCCATAGAAATGGATCTCTGAAGTTGTGTTTTCCTAGCAGGCCAGTAAAGCAGTTTGAGAGGTTTGAAAATCTGGAACCAAGGAGCAGCAATGTCCTAATGCAGTGATGGCGAACCTTTTAGAGACCGAGTGCCCAAACTGCAATTCAAAACCCACTATTTTTTTTGCAAAGTGCCAATACAGTAATTGAACCTGTATACAGGTGGCTATGAAGGGACAATGTCGGGTGCCCAGAGAAAGGGCTCCAAGTGCCACCTTTGGCACCCGTGCCATAGGTTCGCCATCACTGCCCTAATGTAAGGAAGTTATCTGAAAGCATCTCCTTTGTTTTCTCCATGTGTCTTTTGGATCTTGGTTTCTCCCAAGTAGGAAGAAATGTCAAGATGTATAGTTATGTAGAGGTTTTTGGAGATTTCCCCAAGCCTTAGGAGGTCTGTGAGGTTAATAGGGGAAGCTTTCTCCGGATGTCTGTGGATCTGATGAACATGTGCTTGGTTTTCTGTTCAGAACTAGCAAACATGCAGAAGCATAGATTTGCTAATTAGTTTGGCTAACTAGAGTCAGTGGAGTTTACCTCTCTGGCTCCTTCAGTTCTGACAATACTCTTGTCCTCATATTGACTCATTGTGCTTTTGCTGTAAATTAATATTCACTAAGAGGCATGCACCTCTCACACAGCACAACAGTTCTGGGTTTTTTACAGTGTTGTGACTGACCTAAATGTAATCTACTGAGCACCCTTTGCCAGCAGAATTGTCTGATGTAGCAGGCAAGAATGAGCAATGCTTGAGTCCTGTCATCAAACATTTTCTACTCCAGTTCATCCTGGCACATCTCTCTCTCTCTGTGCTTTCACAGAGTTTGGAAAAGTTGCTTCTTTGTACTACAACTTCCATAATTCTCCAGCTAATATGGTCACTGAATGTGTCAGCAGATGGAGTCGCAGTTGTAATTTAAAAAGTAACTTTTCCAGATTAGCTCTCACATGCTAATAAGCTAAAGATCCCTGACTGTAGCATTACACTGTAAATTTTATTAAGATGTCTGTGGAACAATCCTAGTTTATATTATGTATGTATGTATTTATTTATTATATAATGAAGCAAAAGGAGAACTTAAACATTGGTCCCTAACATTATCCAACCGCACACTTCTCTATATTCCAATGCATATCTTCATAGCTCTGAAACAGCAGAGTAAGACACCTCCATCTTCATCACCACCCCACAGGCTGGAAGTAGAAAGCTTGGGTTCTGATTCTTCCTCTGCTACAGGGCCCAGTGTGTGGGTAATCTGATCTACTGCACAACATGTTGTTAAAATATGCCATTTTAAATGTGGTGCAGTTATTAGCAGGACCTGGTGGTGACAGAAATCTGTTGTCTATGTTAGTTCAGCTCTTCTTTTGTTTTGTGTTTCAGTTTAGAGAAAATGGGATCTGGGATCTGGTGGATGTAAATTACTACCTAGAAAGTTTCTTTGTTCAGTAGGTGGATGAAAAAATACTCTGGTGTCCCCACAGTAGGTTTTTTAATTATGTTCACCTTCTTCAAGGATTCAGTGATATAAAAGATAAAATACCAGGCAGTTCCTCGGTGATGGTTCACAGTTGTCTTGGTTTGCTTATCAATTCCTGGTTGCATCAATCATCTAAGACAGTGATGGCGAACCTATGGCACGGGTGCCAAAGGTGCCACTCGGAGCCCTTTCTGTGGGCACCCGACATCGCCCCTTCATAGCCACTTGTATGCAGGTTAAATTACTGTATTGGCACTTTGCAAAAAAAAAAAAAAAATAGTGGGTTTTGAATTTCAGTTTGGGCACTCGGTCTCTAAAAGGTTCGCCATCACTGATCTAAGAGCTCTTGGCTGAGAGAAAGAAAGGAACGAAAATGCAGATCTTCTTTTACAGTGTTACATGGTTTCTTATCCCAGTGTGCCAAATTACCAGCATTTGATTGCGTTCTGTGAACGACCACTGTGGGTGTGTTTTCTCTAACACTGTTTGGGGATGCAGGCAGACCCTGTGACCTATTTATAAAATGAGGCTGGTAGTTGCAATTTACTTGGTTTTTTTTCTTGTCAGAAAAAGAGAGGACTGCATGCTGATGCAAGACAGCACTTTGCCTATCCCTATCCTTAAAGGAAGAACTTGAATTCCTTGGTTGAAGTGCATATGCAGAAGTGAGAAATTATTTTAAAATGAGCAGTTGATCGTTAATCACTGCTTCCATGCCTGGCTTAAAAAGTCAAGTGTGTTCACAGTGTACCCCATATTCCTCTTTTACAGAATCATAAAATAATGATCTTGGAAGGGGGCTTTAATGCATCAACTCCAACCCGTAGCTCAGTGTAGGAATACAAATAAAAAGATATCTGCCAAGTGGTTGTCTAAATTTCCGTTGACTGCCTCCAGTGTTGGAGCACTCATGCTGTCTTGAGGTAGTTGGGTCCAATGCTGTAGTGATCTATCTCCCGCCTGTATGCTGTGATTCCAATACAGATACGTAGAATGGTTAAGCGACTTTTCATCAATGAAAGTATGTGCTATCATTATATTTGATTATTTACCAAATTGATTATTTACCAAGAGCTTAGCACGTCTTCCAGGGAGCTTACAGTTAAAGTACAGAAATGCAATGAAAACATGAAGTAAACAAAAAGCTTTTAAAAAGTTCAAACTGAGTTTAATTCCATAGGTGCTAAAGGCACCTTCCATAGCAAGTGAAATCAGTTGTCAAAGGTGCACCAAACAAAATGTCCTTGCCTGTTGCCAGGAAGTCAGCATGGAGGGACTTAGCATAGACTCCCTTGGCAAGGATTTCCAGGGCGTTGGAATGGCCATACACAAAAGGTCAAAAGAGCACAATGGTTTCTTGAGTACTTTGAAGAATGAAGGAATGTGCCCATTATTATCTGAAATGTATTCTTAATCCTGCTAGTTATATTTATTATTTGGTTTTCAGTAAATGCTTTTTAAATATTACATTTGACTATTTCTTCATTCAAATGTCAGTGCATCAAGTTTACCCACTTAGGTGCTAGTCCTCCCATAGGGCTAACAATTATTTTTGACTGGCAGAAATATGTCAACTCTTATACCAGAGTATATTCACGGTCCATTTTTGTGCTGGCCTTTAGCATTGTCCCTCTGGGATTTGCTGTAGCAGACCCTTTCAACACTTGACTGATTCTTTAGCATCTTTCTTATGAAGTGGCTTATCCTGTCTGCCAAGCAGGTTGTGTGGAGCAAATGTTCCAGCAGTATTAAGTTTTTTAGATTATAGGACTTGCGCTGAGCTAATGTGACTAAAGCATGCAAAGTAGAAAAATTTAAATAATTCTCAGTCAATACCTGTTCACTGTGAAACCCTTACACTAATTCTGTGATTATTTAAATTTATCAGCAAGGCAATAAGATCCTGATTTACATTAATTAAGGGTAATACCAGCTGTCCACTGTTTTACATCTGAAATGTAAATCTGAAATAGTTCCAGATTCAATTATATTAGCAGATTTATTGTGAAGCCTTTGGCTTGTATGTACTTATTTCTTTCATCGTCAAAACCTTTTGCACTGTGGGCTACATTTTCAGAGTTGGCAAAAGAACAGTATTCCGTTCAGAAGGGTCTTTTGGTCAGGAAGGTGTGCTGGAGCTGTGTAACCTCTCTTGTGCAATGGCATAATCTGGAATGCCAGCATCAATTGGGCTTTTTCACTTCACCAGCATGTGAAAATTAGGTCATTATTCATCATTTAGAAATTAATTTTATGAGCCTCCTTGGCTTATAGGCAGGCAGATACCTCTGGCCATTTGAACTTCCCGTAGTAGCACTTACTGTGATGGGGCAGAGGGAGGCAGAGGGAGAGGGAGGTGGGACCGCCACTTCCACTACAGCAAACAGGCCATGGCCATGGCTGCTGAAGAGATGGAGAAGTCCCTGGTGGCTTTAAGGATGGTGTGAGGGAAGACCAGGTGAAGGAGAGGCTTGGCTCCCATTCTGTGGCTGAAGTATACGGGTTCTTTTATTGCCTATCAAGCGTCAGGTGCAACATGGAAGTTTTTGGTGTTGTGCCTGCCGGGAAGAGGGTGAGGGTGAGGGTGGGGAGGCAGGAGTTAAGAGTGAATGGCAGCACTTTCCCCTGAGATCTCTGCCTCCCAGGGCGGCAATGGCTGTCTCCTCAAGTCTCCTTCCTCGCTTTGACACAAGAGGAGACCCAGCTGTTCCCAGCCATTCAAGCAGACTGGAGAGTGAAGCAGTGTGGCTTTGTGCCAACCAGTCTACCATTCTGCCCAGCGGCAGGGGTGGTGGCTTGCCCTGGCACCCCACCATCACTGTTGCCACTATCACCCCGGATAAGAGCACTCACTCTTATCCACAGATTTCAGTATCCGCCGGGTATGTGTGTGTCCCAGAGCTGATTCCCCGCTGATGCAGACGTCCTACTGTATAAGTGACAATGTTGTCAAAATAGCTTGTCTTCTTCTGTCTAACAGCAGTTACCTTTATACGAGGAGTGCATTTTCATTTGATTCAGAGGCAGAACTTTCTATAGTGGAGCTTGTGATAAAGATTACTCCATTCAACTCACCATGGAAAGCTCAGGTTTTAGAATCCTTTCATTATTAAAGTGTGGAACATAATTTAAAACAATTCCAATACTCCTAGTTCCCTGATGTCCTTGCCCTCTGAAGATGCCAGCCACAGAGTGTGGCAAAACCCAAAACGGCTATCAATTCCAATATTACTGTTTTCATTACTTATGTGCAAAGTTGATATTTCAGCCTTCCATTAAAAAAAATTAAAAGGTATGCATCATAAAGATTAAAAAAAGACCATCAGAACAGCAATAGTTGTACTACGATCATAGCTGCTGCATTTCTAATATTAGTAAAATATTGTTCCTATGGTTCTCTTAAGAGGGGAATCTATCTTATAGTTCCATGTAGGTACTTTTTTACACTTGAATGATTGTGCTGATCTAATTTCTACATTCAGTGAGTATTTCTCTCCTTCTCTGGGTCCAGTCCTCCCTCTTTCTGCCTTCTTTTCCTTTGATGGGTTAACTATCAATCTACTCCTACTTCTCTAGACCTTCTGTTTCTGAGAAACTCATAATTTGTGAATTTGTGACTCTTTGATATGGTATAGGTCTTCTAATATACATGAATGTTTTGCTGCCAGCCTGCAGATGTCTGGTGACATCTCAGAAGGGCACATTTCCCTGATGAGAAATGCTGTTCAACTAACATTTGGGTAGCAGCAGATCACATAATTGGGGGCCTGTCACAGAGCCAGGCTTACAGTCCACACAAAGGAACATCATGGGTAGCAGAGGCTCCCCTCCTCAACCAATTGCTCTCTGGGTATAGTGGCAGAACAGCAAAACAAATAATGAAATGGAACGTGCTTTGACAACCACTCAGTAGGGCTATAGTCTCCTCCATAATGTGGACCCTGAGTCAAATAATGCTGGAGGAGTGAAGGGGAATAAGTGACATATTGAATTATGAATGGAACCAGATGGGTAGAGATAGTCAGTGAAGCTTTCATAACAAGCGAGAGGAGTTTATGCATAGTGCTGGGTTTATAGTACAGTGGACCCTTGTATAACAAATGGTTTGTATAACATAAAATTTGTACAACATAAAAAATTCCGGAGATAGGGGAAATTTGCTTAACAGAATCGCCTATGGGGCAAATCTGTACAACATAAAAATGGGATCACTCTGTTTTCAATGCACCCCTATGGAAATTTGTATAAAGGAAAATTTGCTTAACATAATTTCACTTGGAACGAATTAATTCCTTTATACAAGGTACCACTGTACAGACTTTCAAATTCTCTGTTGGAAGTGTTCATGATTAAGTGTTCAGCAGTTTTTTAATCTCTGTTGTCATGGCCCAAACTTTCAAGTTGAAAAGGAAGAAGAACACTGCTCTAAGCTGTCTTAATATCTTTCCATAGAAGATGATTAGCTGTGGAGGGAAACAAGAAAGAATCCTTTTTGTTTTTTTT
>JAHTLZ010000021.1:7321337-7332974 GCA_023846285.1 Phrynocephalus versicolor
GATCACCTATGACTTTCAGTCCATTAATACAGGAAAGGGGGTTTCAGAAAAATATGTATTTTGGTGGAAATCTTTATTCATTTTTATATAGTGTATATGTACATTTTATGTACAACAAGGTTCTATTAAAATACTAATACTTTATTATTGCTATCATTAATAATATTAATATTATTATTAATAAGGAAGAGTTATTTAAAAATTCAGATTGATACAGAAATGGGTGAGATCAAATTTATGGTTAAAATGTGGCTGTTATTGAAAATGTAAGAGATTAATTCTTTGTTCGCAAGTGGAGACCAAATGGTAGGTAAACATTCAGTTCTGTGAAGATTAATAAGTTATAACTATTTGAAGTGTGTAAAATGTCTTATGAAGCACAGAGGTACGTTGTGAATGCAAAAAGTAGTACAGTTCAAAACAGTTCCAAAGTAGGCTAGGTGATACCTTTATTGGTCACTACTGAAATGAAAAATGTAAGCTAAGCTTTCCATAGTACCTTGCTATCTTTATCAAAGCATTGTACCAAAAATGCAATCTTGATAGTGGATGTTGTCTATCAGGTGCTGAGAATCTTTTTCATAACAATGTGGAGGTATGGAGCACCCCGCTGTAGGGTGAAGGTATTGCCAAGTGCTTCAAAGTATTGTAAGTATGAATAGAGTAAGCATTTGTTCCTAGTGCCCTCTTGATCTTCCTTTTTTGAAGAGGATGTTTCTTAGGCCCAGTAGGAATTCAGTTTCCGACTGCCCTCCCCTTGGGAATTTTGAGTATAGTGTTCACTTTTGCAGCAGCTAAGTGCTACAGATATTTCTGTTGCTAAGTGCATGTGATTAGTAACAAGGACTGGATATGTAAGAAATTGAAGTTTCTCATCAAGCAGAATAGAGATGTTTAGTTTCAGGCTTGGTCTTAAAAGGGGTTTCCTTTTCGCAAAAACAAACACACACAGAAACAGAAAAATCTCTAAAGCAATCATGTTGGAGGTGCTTCTGCTGCAAACAGAATTGAGGAATATCTCTTTCACAATTGCAACAAAGCACAAGTCCTATTGATGGGATAGTGGGTCACAGTACTTATAGCATCTCCTACCATTGGGGGGGACCCCTGTGTTGTTTGTAAATACACATGCTTCATAGCAGTTTAAACCTAAGTTTTAGGATAATTTTGATGTTTGCCTTGAAAGAATTACACCTGCTTTTAAGGCAGATAGTCAGAGGGCAGCAACAACACAGAAGTCCATTTTGTAGCTCACTGACCTCTAATACATTATCCATTGCAAATACAAATAAATAAGATAGGCTATAAATTACTCCTTCATTTTACCGTGTTAATAAAACTCGAGCATTTAATTGTATTGGCATTTCACAATACTGTATACTAGCAGAAGGAGCCTCGAAGTGTTTCACCATATTGCAAGCGTCCAGCCTAGATACTCTCTTCTGGGATTCCTTTTCTCACTGACTCGATGCTGAACACTTATTCAATGCATATTTGACATTCATGAGTCTGTAATATTTCTAGTAGAACTGTTGTTGTCCCTGTGTTTGCTGAGTACCATTGAGTCAACCAATTTGGCCTGCCAGAAGCAACAATGCTTCCCGGGCTACTGGGAGCTTTTGTTTGTTTAAGACAATTTCCTCAACATGCCAGTGGCAGCTCCGTTATTTCCAGCTTTTCTTTTTGCCCACCAACAGTGAGTGAACTGTGGGGCACATTTATCAAGTAATGTTGCACCTGCCTCAAAACACGACATTGGATACAGCTGGAAAGCCCATTACCACTGCTGGGTATTTATTTATTTAGTTAGTTATTTTACTTTTATACTGCACATCCGATCTTGCCTGATTTCGGAAGCTAAGCAGGGTCTGCCCTGGTTAGTACTTGGATGGGGGACCACCAGGGAATACCAGGTGCTGTAGGCGCCTGAAGTAGGAACTGGCAAACCACTCTAGTATTCCTGCCAGGAAAACTTCTTGGACATGGGGTCACAAAGAATCGGTCATGACTGTAACAGCTCAACACAACACACACATCTAGCCCTAGGGCTACATGACAAGCTAACAAAGGAATACATTTAAAAAACCAAAATACAAGGAGCATAATAAAATAAAATTTACATAAATTAACAACAAGAAACTAAAATTAAGCTAGAATGAAGATAAAAATAGCAGGAGATTGATAAAATGGGGCGGGGAGAGAAGATAAGCGGTAAAAAGAATGGTGTCTTATTGGATGTTTGAGAAATCAGGGAACGCCATTCTATACAACCAGGTCTTCAGTAGTTTTTTAAAAGTTTGAAGTGAGGGTGCCAGCCGAATTTCAGGGGGTAGATGGTTCCATAACTGGGGAGCAACCACTGAGAAGGCCCTACTCCTTGTTACAGCTTTCCGGGCCTCCCTCGGGGTTGGGACTCCCAGGTGTCTTGCCTGGCTGGCACGGGTGATCCTGGCAGTTCTTCTTGGGAGGAGCCGCTCTGTCAGATACTGAGGTCCCAAACCGTTTAGGGCTTTGTATGTTAACATCAAAACCTTGAAATCAATGCAGTAGTGTACAGGCAACCAGTGCAGAGCTGCCAGCACGGGGGTAATATGTTGGTGCCTTCTTTGCCCTGTTAGAAGTCTGGCAGCTGTATTTTGCACTAGCTCAAATTAACCTCACGGGCAGTCCCATGTAGAGAGCAGTAGCCTATTCTCGAGATTACAAGCGTATGAACCAACACAGCTAACACATTGATGTCAAGGAGTGCCAACAGCTGGGCAATCCTCTGCAGTTGATATGGAGCGGAACAGATCACCATCGCCACCTGGGTTTCCATTGTAAGCAGCACCCAAACTGTGGACCCCATCCTTCATGGAGAGAGTAACCCCCCAAAAAAGTGAGAAAGTTCCCCAACCCACAGACCCCAGGGGCTCCCATATGCAGGATTTCCGTGTTGCCCGTGTTCAACCTCAGCCTATTAGCCCCCATCCAATTAAAAAAATACTGCCAGATTTTCACTGCTAGAATCAGGATTGTCCATCGTGCTTTTATTGTTTGTTTGGTATGAACTGTTCTGTATGAACTGTTCTGCCACAAGCTTATCAAGAATGCAGCTCTGTAGACTTTTTGATGAAAACTTTGGGGGGAAATTTTTTTTATTAGTACAGGATAGAATGAAGTGTTCAGGATTTTCAGTCCACGCAGGTTTTAAATTGATTTCAGCAGGGTATATATGCATTTAAAGCCCATTTTGGGGAGAGACTGTAGATTAAAGTTAGAACCGATGGTTTGCTCACAGTAGGTCCAGAATTTATTTCCTGGTGTTTCCAGGGAGGTCTAGAAAAGGCTCCTGCTAGAAAGCCTGAACAGGCTTTGTCAATTGATGTTGAAAGCACTGGCTGAGGTGTGCTCAGTTTAAAACAGCTCTCTGTGTTCCAGTTTGTTTTCTTGTTAAGTCTTGTGGTCTCATGGATGCTAGGGCTCTTCCATATGGGGCATATCTATTTTTTCCTTCATTTTCTGTCACTTGTTGATGAAATTTATGGGATTTATTGGAAGTTATGATGGGGCTTTTGTTTAGTAAAAAATGGAAGAACTGTTCTTGACTGGGTTTTTTTGAACATTTATTTGTTAATTTGTTATTTGCTAATTTACTGTAAGTACAGTGTACTGTATATTGTATTTATTTATTTGGTGTATATTTTGGTTGATGTTAGGGGGACTGTTTTATTTCTTTTTCTCTGGGGGTTGGATGTGCCAGGTTGTAGATTGTGTTACTATATGAATGTGTTAGTAGGATGACATATCCTTCTCATCTATTGCCTAATGATAATGAATGAGATAATATAAACTCTCTAGTGCTGCTTTTTCTTTCTCATGCCTTGATGCATCTTTTAGCAGTAGACCGATTCAATGCTGTGTTACCCTACTTTCCCACTATTTAAGAGTATTGTTTTTAAGGGTTCTTCTTGGACTTTAGCACCAGCAAAATGAGTAAGGGAAAATGAAATGACTCAAAAAACTAAGTGTCGCTTTCATGTCAACCAAAAGGACTAGTGCACAAAAGAATAGGAAAGTGGTACATATATCTTTAGATATTACTTCCTACCATGTCAGTTACAATGAACTGCACACCCACATGCTTAAGCATTTCTCTTTTGGAAAAAAAAGGTGAACTGGAAATTTTTAGATTATTTTGTTACAATCTGAGGTGATAGCTCACTTTTAGCACATAGCTTCCCAGATTGTTTCCCAGATGAATTGTGAGATAGCTCAGTGGTTTAGGTATCTGGTGCAGAGCCAGAGTTTGGGACTTTGATACCGTTCTGTATCTCATTGACATGGGTTGGATTTGCTACTAGGGTAGAGCTCCCAGCTCTTCAATCCTATGATTATTAAGATTATTATAAAAAGAGTAACTACTAAAACCAACCTTTAATCTTACACAAGCAGTCACATAACAAAGTCCAGTAGGTTATATGGAGTTGTAATTTGAGGAGATTCTAGCTGAAATAAATAACTGAGCATGGATTCATATCTTGTCTTACATTCGTCAAGTGATGGACTGGAAGCAGAAAGGTTTCCAAGGGAAATAGGCTTGTTAGTTAGTTAGTTAGTTATTAAGGTTACACTCATGTCCTGAACTTCTTCCAATAAATTTCAAGTGTTGTAGATGGCTCTTCTCCTCCTTTCTTTGCCTTCACATCAGTATTGTGAATGAAATCCTTTTGCCATAACTTATGCCACATAAACCTGTTGGCATTGGCAGAGATGGTGGTTACTTGGAAATTAGCTGTTTTCAGTTTCTCTCATAGTACTCTCAAGGCTCCTGTGAATTTCCTTCAACTTTAGTAAGTTGTGGGAGTTGGGAGATGCAAGTGCCCGTCTAGGGCACTAACTATTACAGCACTCTGGCTGCTGTGTTTTCACTGATGGTTGCTATTGTCATGGCTGCTGCCACCCTGTTGGTATAGTAAAAGGTGGGAATCAGTATCTTGTATTTTCTCCACACAAAACAGAATCTGCAGAAGCAACTCTAACTGTTTGTCAAGGAGCTGGTTGCATGATGCAAAACTTCACATTGCCAAATGGTTCCTCCTGTTACCGCAAATTTCTGTTCCAAATGCAGAAAATCTAGCAGGACACTAACCTGAGTATTTGTCTCTTGGCCAACACTGAGATTTGTACTATCAAACTGCAGATGGTAACATGTCTGTCTTTTGGGGTCATTAATTGAGTCTTGCAAGCATTTCTGTCCACATAAATACCGGAGCTTTAATCTTCTACACTTAAGATGTAGAAGACTGGGGAAAGGAATTTATTCAAATTTTGAATGAGCAACAGGAAAATGGCATCAGTAAGTCATCTGCAAAGTTATATAAAATGAAGTTTTTTGTCTTACGAATACATTCTGTATACACAATTAATGAAGGAGGGAGGCCATATATTAACCTGTCAGAAAGCTGTTATCTTGCCTGAACCACAGATTCTTAAAACAAAAATCTGGCATGATAGGAGGTGTTTATATTTTGAGCCACACATGGGTTGATCATATCAATATTTGGCATTAATGCTAATCTATTTCAGTATGACATGAAGAGTTTCTTACGTACTTCACTTACTACCATCAAGCACACTGGTGGGGTGAAGCAATGAAAGCTGTAGCTTGTATTTTCATTTATCCACAGTTTATATATGTGTTTATCAGAGTTGAACTGTAAAAACAAGTCAGTTTCATAAGCAGCCCTTCAAAATTATTCTAGTAGATCTTGTTTATTATAGGTTAACCCATTTAAGAGTAATCGTAGTTAAGTCTAACCAAAATTTGACCAGGTTCAGACACTTCAAGTACTTGCTCCAAGTTAATGAGGAAATAAGGGTTGCTGATAGCCTGAATTGCGTAATCGTGAACTATAGGAAATAGAAGAGCATATGAAAAAGAAAACAGTTTATTACTGTTGTCTTTCATAGTCTTAACACATGTTGTGTGAACCAATTTAGAAAGTATGAATTGCATTTACGTCATGTTCTTCTGCTCAGCTCCAAGCACCCACACAGATAGTCCTTCCCCGCCCCCATAACTGTTTCTTCACTATTCATCACTTTTTTAATTAAGATGGATTGGGAGTGCTAGATCTGCCAAAGAATGCCACCAGCTGCATGATAATAAATCATACAGCTTATCTATGAATAATCTCCAGAACTCAAGAAAGGCAAACATTTGTTCCCAAGTGATGTTACAATGCATTACTGCGTTGTTATCATTCCATGTCTGGATCACTTTTATTCATTGACATCTCATTGCAATGTGGAGCTGGGAAGCTGGTGCTCTGCCTTTTTTTTTTTTTTTTTTGAAAAACAGGCTGTGTGGCATAGTAGACAAGAAGTGGTTCACCCAGAGGCCTGCTGGTAAGAGTTAAGTGGTATTGAGTCTCCTGTTAGGTCTGCTTCCTACATCCCTGGATTTGTTTTTCCTGATGAGAGGAAATGTTATTCATGGAAGAACCACCACCACCAAGTCTGTTACATGAATGGAAGTACCTCTTTTCATGGAACGAGCACTTTGGATCCAAGACTAACATTGAAAGACACTTGTAAATGGGTGCTCAGGCCAAATGGGCAAACCCAATTCCAACTTGTCAGTCTGGAACTACTCATAACTGTAACCTCTGTTATCCAGTTTATTTTTAGCTGTCCAGTATGTTCTAAAAGTGATAGTTCTAGTCAACTCATGTTCTAAGAGAAACATCAGCCATCATCAGTTCAGACCATACATTCTACTATGGTCAAACCACACAAACATGGCAGGAAGAGGCTAATACCTCCCAAAAACACCTTTTATTTCATAAAATGTTTTTTTTTTCTTGCTTATCCACTAGCTACATGGCCATGTATGTCTGAAGACTCTACAGAAGGAAGAATTAATTTGCTTTTAGATTTCTGATTTTCTTGCATGTGTTTTTTAAGAGCACAGATATTTACACAGTGCGGCCAAACATTTGAGCTAGTCAGTTTATTCAGAAACATTTTCTTAAATTATCACTGTTAATTATGGTGTGATTTGCTTCACAGGAAACCTTTCCTCCCTGATAACAAGCTTGTAGAATATTTTCTTAGAAGGTTTACATTGACAGGCTTGCATTCCAGATTGTATGACAATGAAGAGATTGCATCATTTGTCTTTCAGTTGGAGAATTTGTGAGCGATGCTCTTCTGGTGCCAGATAAATGCAAGTTCCTTCACCAGGAAAGGATGGATATATGTGAAACTCACCTGCATTGGCACACGGTTGCTAAGGAGGTATGTTATATCAATATATTGCTGTTAGCTGGTGCATGTTGCAAATGACATTGTTAGCATTATTATTGTAAAAAAATGAAATCTCAGTGAAGAAACAGGAACTGTATGGCTATGTGTATAATTGTTTTATGTAGGCTTTATTTAGTGCTGGAATTCTACTTGTGCACCATTTAGATGTGGCCTGAGGAAGTGGAACAGTCCCACTGCACAAGCTTCAACAAAAAACAGGGCTGGACTGCTGGTGCTAAGGAGGGAGCTGCAAAGGGAAGGAGGCACAAATGCTGGTGCTACCATAATCGTAGAATCATTGTAGGGTTGGGAGGAATCTTGGAGATTTTCGAGTCCATCCCCCTGCCCAAGGGAGGAGACGTCATACCATCCCGGACATATAGCTGTCCATTTTTTTTCTTGAAAATCTCCAACAATGCGGCACCCACAATATCGGAAGGCAAGCTGTTTCACTGTTGAATAGCTCTCACCATCAGGAAATTTCTCCTTATTTCTAGGTTGGCTGCCCCTCTTATGAGTTTCCACTAGGGATGGGCAATTCGTTTCAGAACCAGTAGGTTCAGAAACAACCATTGTGCGAGCCCAGGTGGTATTCCAAAGCCTCTGACGCACACACAGCCAATGTCTTACTTTTCTCTGCGCAGGCATGGAGCTGAGCTCCAACGAGGAATCAGGCTGCAACATAATCTTTGCTCCTCCATGGTGCTGGCTAATCAGACAGGGAGGCGGGTTGATGCTTGTTCCTGCACAGCTCCTGATCGACCTGTATTACGGAGGAGCAAAGATGACGTTGTTTAACTCCCCATTAGCCCAGAGAAAGGTAAGACAATTAGCTGTGTCTGAGGTTAGGAGCACCACCTGGGCTCACACGGGTTGTTTGGGCCATCCCTAGTTTCCACCCATTGGTTCTTGTCATACACTCAGGTGCAGTTGAGAATAAATTAGTGCTGTCTTCGCTGTGGCAACACTTACGGGTATTGGAAGACTGTTATCATGTTTCCCCTCAGTCTTCTCTTCATCAGGCTAAACATGCCTGGATCTTGTAATCATTCTTCATACGATTTAGCCTCCAGTCCCCTTATCAAGCACCACATGGCTTTTAAACGTGTTGTGCCTGCAATGATCTGTGTGGCATTTCACCCTTCTTTTCACACTTCTAATCAGTCCCTTGATAAACATTGTAGCATCATTCTAATATTGCCTTCTGAATTAATCAAAATCCCTCTATCATTTCAGTGTTGTCCTGCTGTAGTATTCATAACTCTTTTCTATTAACAGTAAGTAGGATCAAAGTGGATATAAAGAGTAATAATGTAACATAGCAGTTAACATTTATAGTTCATCAAGGACTTCCCATTGGATTTTCTGAAACCTATGAATTCAGGTGGACAAATGGAAGTGTGAGGTAGAAAGATGAGAACACATGCAAAGATTTATACGAGTGAGTTCTTGGATGGTTGAACTGTGCCACGCATACTCTGGATATGTTTCCCATTATGAATCTAGTGGGAAGAAATTAAAGTATCTTGCTTTATAATATTCTCTGAGTGAATACAAACAATAAGTGGGCAAACGTAGTGCTGTGTTATTGTTAAAAAACAGTAAGTAGGCAAACTTAGTGCTGTTCATGCCATTTCAGCAAGTGAGAAAGCTGTCTACAGGCTACTGTAAACAGCCATTTGTATGGTGCTACAAAAGCTGAATATTCTCTTGTCAAAGCAACAGCTAAGCAACAGAACTGAGGTTACATTAAACATTTTGAGATGGAAATCTCAGGGCTGAACATACATCTCTCTGTTATTTTGTGCTCATTTGCTGTCTGGTAAAATAAGAAAGGGGGTAAGCTGCAATCTCTTGAACATTTAGATGAGCATAAGCCCCACTGATCACAAAGGAACTTGCATATGAGTAGACATGCTTAGGATTGCAAATGGAAGATCCTTGTCTAATGTCTTCTATGAGTAATGGTACAAAGAAAAATCATGTAAAGAGCAGCTTTGCAATGTCTAGACTGTTCTGCCTGATTTTAATTCCTTTCACAAGAGTGCATTTTCTTTTTCAGTGAACACCTAATGGCATACTTGTATATCTTAAAGAGTGTTCTGTCAAGCTGTCTTCCAAGTGCTCTTGAATTATAGTGCAAGTTTATATCAGTACATATCTGGCTACAGCTTAGAAATTCAAAATGCAAAATACTTCATTTCTTGTCTAGTTTACTTTGAATCCTTTTCTACTGGACCATCCACTTATATTTTACATATACCAATTGTATGAGTGTGTACATATAGATTTCAGTTCATGTTGAGTAGCTTACCAGAGAGCCTTGCTCATAGATTTGGATCAAAGACATCCAAAATGTTAGATAGCACAGTGGTTTCAGTGTCTGACTGTGGAGCCAGAGGTTGGGAATGGTCAAAAAGTAAGAATATCTGATTAGGATAATTTCCAAGCTGGTAGTTTGTTACAACAAAACAGTGATATAAAGATATTGCTTCTAGTTGCAGCTTTCTTCTCTTCCCCATAGACTTTTTGGTGCCAAAACGAAAATGAAAAAGCATTTTCCCCATGGAGAAGGCTTTTAGGGCTCAATTACAGAGCTTAACTGTGGCTATCCAGTATCAATGAGGAGCCAGCTCTCTGGGTTGGGAGAGGGAAGCAATGTGTAGCCTGTATAATTAATTTGTAAACTACTCAGAGAGTGCCTAATGTGATGTGGGGCAACATATAAGCAACATGCTTTGCTTTTGCTGCTAATATGCCTTTCATTTTATTTATTTATTTATTTGCAATATTTTTAGCCGCTCCACTACCAAGAGTTCTCTTTCATGAACATTCCCAATCTTTTTTCTTATCCCCCTCCATGATGTAATTTAATACCTTTTGGCACTGACTTCTGCAAATTATATGTTGTCTAGCTATTCTGCCCTAGAAACACATGGGGACATGCACCCACACATGCACAGCATGTACAGATATGTGTGTGCTTAAGTGGAGACTTTCTGTCTCATTGGGTAGCCATGATGCCAATCAGGATTCTGGATTGCCTGAGGAGAGTCCATATGGAATTGGTATGACTTGCCTCTTGTTCCAGTCCTCATGTTGAGTATGGCAGAAGAATCGGGAGACCGAGCCTTGTCTTCTTGCTTATATATCCCCACTGACCCTTTCCTGAAAGTGTGAACAGAACTTGAGCTGTAAGTGGCTTTCATATCTGTGATGCCATCATATGTAGTCAGCCCAGTGGAGAAAGTCTTTCCATGCCTCTGTGTGGCTGCTCTGGGGTTGAATCTACAGACTTATCCTGCTAAGTAATAATAACTATTTGTTCTCTCTCTTTCTCTCCCTCTCAGTCCTGTAGTGAAAAGAGTATGAATCTACATGATTATGGAATGCTTCTGCCTTGTGGGATTGACAAGTTCCGTGGCGTGGAATTTGTTTGCTGCCCGGTAGCTGACGAGAGTGATATTGTTGACTCTGCTGAGGCTGAAGAAGATGACTCTGATGTTTGGTGGGGTGGCGCAGATGCAGACTATGCCGATGGCAGGTAAGTCTGCAACTTCTTCCATCATCCTGCATTTATTAGGGCTTTGGGTGGAGAGTAAAAGGCTATGCATGAATCTTAACTAGAGGACTCCCAACATCTCTGAACAGAGGTCAATACTAGTAGAGATACAGGCAGTGCATTCAGGAGTAGATTTACAGTACTTGGAAGAAAGGACCAGCGGGAATTGTAGAGAAAGCCCTGCTCAGTACTTCTGTTCTAGTCCCGACCAACCAGAGCCTCGGAATCCCTTACACTCTGGGTGGCCACCCCTAGAGAGGCCCAAAGTGTTTCTACCTGGAACCGGGCCTTCTCGGTGGCGGCCCCGGCACTCTGGAACAAGCTGCCAATGGAGATTAGGCTGGCGGAGTCGCTGTCACCCTTTAGAAGGGCTTTAAAGACCTGGCTCTTCAGGGAATGCTTTGGGGACCTCTGAGCTCACTGTCATTACGTTTGTGTTTTGGTTTAATGTTTTTACTGCTAGCACCAGTTTCTTGCTAGAGTTTGATCTGCTATGGTTGTTTTCAGTGCTATTTGCCCATTCTATTTTTTTTACTTTTTTAGTACCTTTAAATTGGTATTATTACGGTTTTGGTATTAATCCTATTATGTTTTATTTTGTGTTTTCTTTTCTTCTGTATTTGTATTGGGTGGGGGTTGTTCTGGGTGTGTAGCTATGGGCAGTTGCTGTTATGTGTAACTTGTTGTACACCGCTCAGAGTTCCTGCAGGAAAATTGGGCGTTCAATAAGTCTATAAATAAATAAATAAATAAATAAATAAATAAATAAATAAATAAATAAATAA
>JAHTLZ010000021.1:7336437-7350466 GCA_023846285.1 Phrynocephalus versicolor
ATTCCAAGATAGAGGGTCAGTGAGCGAATGGTGAAGCGATGTCCACTCTACCTGCAAAACCTCCTTTTGGCATCTTTTACTCACTTCCAATTTAGCACTGAAGCATTGGGGGGGGGGGGGGTGAAATGCCATCCAGATCCCTCTGCTGATCAGCCTGGTTGTGTTCTGTTAGCTACACCCAGGCAGCTTGCATTACAAGTTTGTTTGCTAAACTGCTTTTGAAACTCTGCAAAACCTTTTCCAGCTCTTCAGGCAGAAATCATAGTGATGAATGCAGAGAGATCGAGAAGCTTACACTTCCCATACTTTATTCATACTTGACACACTATGAATAAAATCTTACCTCGAACAACTTCTTCTACTGACTCTGTGGTAGTGGTGGTGGGGTTTTCTGGGACTTGTAGTCTAAAAATTGACTTTTTAAAAACTACACTTCCATCATGAAGAGTCTGTTTCCCTTGTACCCTTTCATAAACATGTTTTCCTCAGCAGTTGGCCTTGATATCTGTAAAAAGCTATGAATAAAGTATGGCTTAATAATTGTATGGAGAAGGAATTAACCCAGTCCTTTTGCTTGCTACAGTTATGACAAGGTAGCAGAAGAGCAGCTCACAGAAGAGGACATTGCCGATGTGGATGACGAAAACGCTGATGATGACGATGATGATGGTGACGAAGCTGAAGAAGAAACAGAAGATCAGTTTCAAGAAGGCACTGAAAGAACAACCAGTATCGCTACTACCACCACCACTACCACAGAGTCAGTAGAAGAAGTTGTTCGAGGTAAGATTTTATTCATAGTGTGTCAAGTACAAGGAATTGGTCTTCATGGTGTGGATTTGCCCTTTACATTAAAAATGTTCCAAACAGCAAAATATTCTCTGTTGCTACACTTACCATTTTTCAGTATGATTTGCAAATGCAATGTTTTTGTTCTGGTGTATGCTGTTACAGACAGTCCAAACGATAGAAGATTCTCATGTCTGTGTATATAGCTGAGAACCTTTAACTGAAACTAGTAGCAAATGTGTGGTGGACGATTTAAGTAAGATCATCAGTTTAAACTGAGATTGAATAAGTTTAATAAAAATAGACTTCTGGTTTGATAGGTTAGTTTTTCCTTTAGTGGTGAGTCACATACATATTCTCATTCTTCATAAGCTAGAAAGAAGCATAAGGGAAAAATATAAATGCAATAAGAATCAAGGCATTTTAGAAACAAGCATATGAGAAAGATATTTTTTATTGCAATAGTGGTGAAAAACCTGAGAAGTTTCTGTTACAGGGTTTTGTTTTGTTTTTTTGTAGCAGTTGTAACCACTTATGCGAGAGGGTGACTAGAGAGGGGTGTAAGGAGACTTTTCAGTGCTGTCCTTGTTTTACTCACAGCATTTTTTCGGTCTTCTCTACATTTATACTGAACAACGCTTATGCCCAGACTTTCCTTCCTATATGTCTCCTCTCTCATTTATCCTCTCAACAGCTCTGCATTGTGGGCTAGGTGAGAGAGATGAGTGGGTCAAGATTGCCCAGTTAGTTTCACGTGTGAGTGGGTCTCCCTAGAGCTAATGCTAATAGAGATGGGCACGACTCAAAAAAAAATATGGTGTTTCGTTTGTCGTTTAGGGGGTCCGTTTCGGTTCGTTTTTGTTTTTCGTGAATTTTTTGTAAAAAAATTCGTTTTTGTTTCATTACGTAACGAAATGAGAAAACGAAAATGAAAAATTGCTGTTTCGTTAGCATTCATTACAGTTCAATGTATTTGCCACTATGAAAACGAAACACACGACAAAAATTCTGGTGTTTCGTTTCGTTTCGTTTTATTTTGGAGACAAAATTTGTTTTTTGTTTCGTTACGTAATGAAAAGAAAAAACGAAAACGAAAAATTGCTTGTTTCGTGCCCATCTCTAAATGCTAACATTGACCACAACACACATTTGGCCTCAGAATTCACTACCCTTCTACAGTGACTATAACCGTCAGCTCCTTTGCCCTTTCTCCTGACACCCATGTCCAAATATTTTGATGCCTGAACATGTTTGTATTATTCTCAGTCCCTCAAACCTGCCCATGCTTTGAGAGAGTGGATGATGGGCTTATGTCATTTATGGCATATAAAGTATATACCCAAACCGTGCACAGTTCCTTAGCTTTTGTTGTTAACACACTGTTTTCTGTTAGGTTTGAAGGTAATAAGTGGTCTCAACATGTCCCTTCCTCAGCATTGGTGATAATTAGGATGGATTAACAGTGGAGGAAGAAATCTTAAATAATAATGTTACAGGTTATCACATTTCTAAAAATGCCATTATGGTTTCATTACCGCTAAAAAGTAATACAGTAAAGTGCTTGTAATTACTTGTAACATGCTACTTCTAAGCTTTAAGAAATTTAGTACAGACATAATGCTGCCAGTCTTCAAGAAGATGCCTCAGGATCCATCCAACTTGTCCTTGTTTCCTTTAATCATTTTTAAAATCATTTCATCTATACCAACCATAGTCCTCATTAGTACTTTTGATGGTTGTTTAATTTATTATGTTGAGTTGTACAGTTCTATCCTTATTATCTTGTGCATTGTTAGTTGCCTTTGGCACATAATTTAATCAACCAGTTAGTTGTTAGGTTCCCAACTGAGCAATATTTTCATACACGATTCCAGTCCTTATTCAGTTCAGCAATAATTGAGGTTTGTGTTCTTACAGAAGAAATCATAAATCACAAGTTGTGCTAGCAGGGGAAGATATTCCATTCAAGAGAGAGAGAGAGAGAGAGAAGAAAGAGCATAGAAGATGGTAATCCATTTGCATACTCCTAAATGTGTTTTTGAACTTTACTGCTGCACCAGGCCAATTACAGAGAGCAGTAAGGGGAAGTGACTTTGAGTTTCCTTCTTTCTCTTCTTGATAGTCTCATGTCAAGTCCATAGCTATTGTTAGGGTAGCCTGTTGTACTTTCCATGGAAAAAGGCAAAACAAGAAAAAGATTGCAACAATTGAAACACATTTCTTTATTATTTCCATGTGCATTTTTAAAAAGCAGTGGATGGTAAGAATATTCTGTGGATTTCTGTGTTTAGTTGGCTGACTAGAAGATTTCTGTTCCACCATTTCATAGAATCATGAAGTTAGAAGGGGCCTCTGAGACCATTGAGTCCAACCCCTGGCTTAAGGCAGGAATACAAATCAAAAGGATATCTGCTAGGTCTAAATTTATTGCAAATTCCTGCAGTGTTGTGGCACTCACCACCTCTTGAGGTAATTGGTTCTACTGCTCTAACAGGAAGTTTTTCCTGAGAGTCATCTGAAATCTGGCTTCCTGTAACATGAGCCCATTGTTGTGTGTCCTGCACTCTGGGTTGATCACCAATAGATCCTCCCCCTCCTCTGTATGGCATAGCAGCTTTTCAGGTATTTGAAAAGTGCTATCATATCTTCCCTCAGTATCCTTTTCACAGGACTAAACATGCCCAGTTCTTTTGGTCTTTCCTCATAGGGTGTGGCTTCCAGACTCCTGATTATCCTTGTTGCCGTCCTGTGTACAGTGGTACTTTGTATAAAGGAATTAATTCGTTTCAAATGAAATCAAGTTAAGCAAAATTTCCTTTATACAAATTTCCCATAGGAATGCATTGAAAACAGAGTGATCCCATTTTATGTTGTACAGATTCGGACCATAGGCGATTATGTTAAGCAAATTTCCCCTTTCTCCGGATTTTTTATGTTGTACAAATTTTATATTATACAAACTGTTTGTTATACAAGGGTCCACTGTACTTGTTCCACTTCATCATCAATCTTTTTGAAGTGTGTCCAGAACTGGACATAGTACTCAAGACGAGGCTTAACCAGTGCTGAATAGAGGGGAACTAGTATGCTGTGAGATTTAGAATCTGTGCTTCTTTTAATGGAAGCCTAAATAGCATTTGCCTTTTTGTAGTCACATCACACTGTTGGCTCATATTCAGCTTGTGAATTACAGTACTATGATTCCAAAATTCTTAATGCAAGGTGCATTATCCTTGTTGAATTTAATTATGTTGCTTTCAGCCCAGTTCTCAAGCCTATCTATATCATTTTGAATTTTGTTTTTGCCTTACAGGATATCCCACCCAATTTTGTGTTACCTACAAATTTGATTAGCATTCCTGCACTCCATGATCCAGTTCATTAATATAAATGTTGACGAGCAATGAGATTTTACATCAGATACAGCAACATCTTTAGCAGGGTTCATCTCAGAGACCTGCCAAAAATAAGAACTAATTAGGCTAGAAAACCAGAGAAGTCCAAACAGATGTGTGGTAGGGCATAGCTTAAGGTAGCTCTCAAGACGTTTCCAAAGTTGAGTTCAAACAAGTGCTGAACTCATTTGTGTGAAACCTGGAGACCACAAAGAAGGATGGGTGATTCTCCTCTAATTGTAATTCTCTGAGGGGTCATTTATGTAGTGACATGGATGGGTTCTGTGCTTTCACAGACTGATGGCTGCAACAATGGAGGTTTTCCCCCTTGTATTCCTAGAAAATGCATCTCCAAAGGGCCGCATCAACTAAATCTCAATGAATGGGCAAGATGAAAGGTATGAAGGAGACAGTCCTTATGCCCCATTGTTCCCTGGTCAGAATTCATGCTGCTAATGGATGTGATCACTTTGGTGTACACATTCCTACTCAGCTTGAAAATCTGATTTTATGGAGAATGCAAAGCCTAGGCACATATTACATAACTGCTCAGTTGAAGAGTATGCGGCGAAAGGTTATACTGAGTGTATTTTTGTCTACTGTAATTTCAGCTCCCCATTCATATTTAATCAATAGATGCAAAAAGAAAAGGTTCTTGCTAGAAAGCCACACAAATATTCTTCCATTTTCCAGGAATGTAGCAGTTACAATCCTACCAAGAGAATGACAGGCGGAAGCCTGTTATTTTGTGCCAATTGGCAAAATTTACTTCGTGAAAGGTATATTTTTAACAACTAATCCACTTCAGGAAAAAAGAATAGAGAAGGAAGAGGAAAGAATAGGTATGTGGGGTTGGTTTCCTTTTAGATGAATATAGTGTTTATATCCTCAACAAGCACATCTAATGGTTTCAGTAGTACCAGGGATCTCTGCCATTAAGACAACTTTTTCTGAGACACACGTTTCCCACTAGCTCAGTAATTTAGCTAGAATTCTGTTCTCCCAGTTTCTATGGTTTGTGATCAATAATAGTACCTTATATTTCAAATAATATTGCGTTGCCTTAAGTCAGAAGCGACTTGATAGCACATAAAAAGCACAACACCTTAGTTTAAGCTTCTAAAATTTTTGCCTGTCATAGGTGACTACAACTTTTGTCTCCTTCCTGGTTGCCTTTGCAGCAGATGGAAAGTGACCCACCAAGAAGTCACAGAAAGACTGTAGAAAAGCAGAAGCACGTCTTTGGAGCTACGGAAGTATTCTTACTATACTTCTGCAGATTCAGTCCTTATGTATCTGATAGCTGCACCATGTCAATATATTATGACATTCCAGGGGGGAAAAAATCTCTTGTCCTGTGTTCTGACCTTGCAAGACTAAAATAGTATATAAGTTATTTAGAATATTAAAAGTTCCTCATATAAAATTACCATCTATATGTTGAATCTGGCAGTAGTACTGCCTACAGACTGGTGAAAGATGACCCATGTCAATCACCAGTTATCATGGGGGGGCAAGGAGGAAGCATAGTGCTAACTGCTACTTCATTACCTTTCATGTTACTTCACTATGGAGTGGAATCATGGTGACATCTGGAGAGAGAGAATAGCTTGAAGACAGAACAGTAAGGTACTTGATTAAAGAAAGCTGTTGGTATTTAGTGTTGTAAACACTTGACAGGCAAGTTAGTAAGAGGGACAACAAGGACAGGACTTCACAAAGGACTGTCTGCCTTCTCTTGTGTTTCATGCTGGCATTTAGTGCAGCCTAGACTTATTTGAAGAGCCTCCTTTAACTATTTAAGAAATTGTTAAAACTGAATATTGGCAATAAATATGCCTTACTTGCAACAGATGACAGCTGATTCTTGAATGCCTATAAAATAAAACCAAAACATGAAGATACAGTAGTACCCCTGTATCCACAGGGAATTGGTTACAAAGTAGATACTGAAATCCACAGATAACAGTGAACACCCTATTATCAGCCCAAAATCAATAGCAACACCCTTTTGCAGCCGCAATTTGCTTTGTTGCATCCTTTTGTGACCATTATTTATTTGATAATATAATTATTTTCGGTGGCCAGCTGCAGATAACTTAATTGGCACATGCTGAAGCAGCAGATATGAGGGTACTTCTGTACTTACTTACTTACTTACTTACTTACTTACTTACTTACTTACTTACTTACTTACTTACTTACTTACTTACATCACTGGTCCAAGTATGGACCATGCTGGATGGAAGATTGTGGGACTCTTAGCTTTAAAAAGTAACTTTTGAAAATATTAACAGAATAGTAGTTAGATGATCAGGATCCTATGGAGTGCTGATGAAAGGGAGCACTGCCAGTGCAGTAAATCAGGTTCCCATGTGTGCTATATTGTGCAAGTGGGTATAAACACTTGCTAGTTTTTCTCCATTAAAGTACAGGTGCCTCATTTTATGATTAAAAACAACAACAACAAACCACCCAACAACCCTGCATGAGTGAATTTCTACATAGCTTCATGAATCAATTTGTGCCCATCTTTGTCCTAGAAACATAGGGTGAGGAGGACATGTTTTAGCGCCTATAACATTTGTATGTATAAAGCACAACAGTGGTGATAAATCTGCTTTAAAGGACAGACCTAACACAAATTTGAATAAAAAGATCTTCGGTGAGAGGGTAAGGAATAGAGATATAAAGTTTCCAGAAATTTTGAAGTCAGGGAAATAAATTTTGGAGAAAAACAGAAAAACTGGGAGAGAAAACCAATTATTTTCCCAATTGTTTCCAAAGTTTCTAGAAATTTGACATAACCAGTAATGAAGCAATATTTGTTTAATATCACACTGGAAATTTTGTGAGCATATATCATTTTTTCCTGTTTGGAACATTATTGGTAAAGGGCTACAGCTGCGTACACTTTTGCGCAGCTGATTTCTGATACCAGCATATAGATTTTTATCTCTGAGAGATTTTGAATTCTGAGGTATTGTATCTATCCTGTGTAAACAACTGTAAGCTGTTTCAAGACATCTTCTGTAAGCACATGTCTGTCTTTCCGACAGAATATGAAAATCAAGTTTTAAGGGCACATTTGATCCTGCACCAAGTTCTGTTTGGAAAGGAATTGTCACTGGTGCTCCTGCTTCCTTGGTTTTAGCAGTGCCAAAGATGGTTTTCAGTCTATTTTAAAATTTTATTCAATGCTGTATTGATGTATTTCCAGAGAAGACCACTGTTTTCTGTTTGGGTTCTTGCTTTTTGGACTCATGTCATTGCACTGAGGTCTTGGTGAGTTATGGTTTAAATTTCATTTCAAAAGTGAGACCTTTGAAGCACTCTTGAAGTAGCAAACCGTTGACAGACACATCCTGAATAAACCACTCTTGAAGGTGACTCAGGTTGTGTTTTTAGGGCTGTATGCTTCAAATACAGATAGAAGCATGTAGAATGGAGGTGACGATTCCACATCCACGCTAAACACAGTTCCTCCGCATCTCCTATAATTAGAGGTGTGCTCTGAACAAGCTGAGACGGGTCCTTGCCGAGCAATGATCTCCCGCTGGTACTTTGATGTGACTGAACGAAAGTGTGCCCCATTCTTTTACGGCGGATGTGGTGGAAACCGAAACAACTTTGACACTGAGGAGTACTGCATGGCAGTCTGTGGCAGCGTCAGTAAGTGGACATTTCCAGCCCGTGGCAGTCTCTCTTTCTCTCTGCTCTCTCATGCCGCTCTGCCTCTGCTGTTCTGGAGCGGATTGTTGTTGTTTTTAACCTCCCTGAGAATGGGCCCATAGTACCACTAACCAAACCTCTGTCCGTTTAGCTAATTGCCCATATCTTGTAGAGTGTGTTGTAGAGTATGTTAGACATGAGTACATGTCCCTGTCTCTCTTGTTCTTTCTGTTCAAGCATGACAACTGGTGACTTCTTTCCTCTGTGTTCCACACACAAATTGTCTTGCAACAAGGTAATGAAAATTGGGAGACAATGCACTTAGACCTAAATATCTATTAGAGGAGTTGCTATAGAAGTACCATCTCTGGTCAGTCATGGGTGGTGCATGAAGCAACCCACAAGCCTAAAACATTGTTTTAGATTGCTTTATTTTGCTTTCTCTCTTCTTTTGATAACCCAGTAGATATGCATCGAAAGGTTGGGGGGATATATATCCACACTTCATTAACATGTATTTTGTATAGGAAAATCATAATTAATGCTCTTAAATATATGTGCAATGGAAGGAAGGAAGAAAACAATTGTTCCCCTTGAAAAGTGTTTGGTTGACACATGCCTGTATGCCATTGTTGTATATTTAATGTCCAGCAACTTCAAGATCAGATGTCCTGATAACCTGTGACTCATAAAAAGAATGCTCTTAGAAAAATTCCTGTATATTTAATGCTCCTCACCTCCCTTCTCCTTCAACACAGTGAAGAGGCACAGACTTTATTGATAGTTCTTATTAACTCTGTATCATATGGCATAAGACCCAAAAAGCTGGTTAGTCACTGTAGCTGTAATAAGATAGAGATGTTCTAGTGTTTCAAGTATTCAAGTGGAGCTGAGAATTTATCTGCTACTACTCAGTACTGTCTTTCATTATGGCATCCTTCACATGGGTTATTCTGAGTATAAGAGTACAGGGAAGGTGGGCATGCATACCAACTTGAACTCATAGGAAGAAAAGTGAAATAGATATGTAACAAGTAAATAAATAATAAAATAATAATCTTATTTACAATTTGTTTGAAACAAACTCATTTCATAACCCATTGTCCAAAATTAGCCTTTTAAAGACAAACTGTAGTTCTGTGGTGCTGGTGATCACTAGAAAGTGAAAGCTTCCAAATTCCTTCTGGACACACTAGAAGAGAGGAGACCGGGGCAGGGAGGGGGGCACATGGTCTGAAACTCCTTTTAATTGCAATACATTGTGATTATCTACAAATTTGGGCAGTACATATGTGAATAAGCTTCTTTGAACGGCATAGCATAAAAAATGAAAATTCTGTCTGTGGTGCCTTTTTTCTGCATGCATTTGGTATTGCGGTCATCAGGTGCTTCAAATATTTGTATGAGCCACCCTTTGGCTGATTACGGAAGTCATACACAGGGATGAAGATAAGTAGGACTCAGAGTAAGGTAATTTGTGATGGTTTCATAATGTGTGCTTAATCTGCAATCTTACTTTCTAAATCTCACTAGGGAGTAAGCCTTATTAAATTCAGGGAGATTTATTTCTCAATAGACATGCCTGGGACTGCAGTATGTCTTGCACTGAGACCAGCTTACTCATGCTGAAGGGAATGATCTACAATCCCTTTGCCAGTTTCTGCACTCGGTAGCTAACATCGTACATATGTGGTCTCATAGGTTGGCAGCCAGGTGGTAGCAGAAGACTTCACTCTCTAGTGTTGTGCAGAAAAACAACAACCCTGTTCTTTCATTTGCCTTACTACAGGCACTTGGACAGTTATGAGGAAGAAGGGAATATGGGTTAATCAGTGCCTTGTACGTGTACTTGTAAGAAAAAAGATTTAGCAGTTATGTTGCTAACTAAGAGATAAATTGACCAAGTTGCACAAGGAAAGAATGAGCTCCTTTCTTAATTTCTTGCTGGTTGATGCAAGAAGGCTTTAGTTATTTCACTGTCACCTCAAAACACATCCCTTTAATTTTGGAAGCTCCATTTTCTTTTTCTCTTTGTATGTTTTGGTCTTTCCCTCCTAGCAGAGTGAATCAGCTTCCTAGATTAATCTGCTCTTCAGCAGAGTATAGATGTCCAACCCTTTTTCTTTAGTTGGTCAGATTACAATGATTCTGTTTGTCTGTTTGGCTGATGTGCCCCTTTGAGGGAAAACATGGCTCATCTTTGAGGAAAAACATGGAAGACAGTATGAGTTATGAATTTATCAATGAATAAACAGAAACGTGCCTCTGATACATCCCTGTCGAAGTAATTTTATCTCACCTTCTCTCTACATTTTGGGAAAACTCCAAGCGTTTGTTTTCAAATAGGCTGAGTGCCTTTTGCTCCTTCCATCTCTCCTTTGGCCCTCAGCAGCCCAAAGTGTGCATTTCCCTGAGTCTGCACCTATAAATATAGGAGAAGCAGCAATGGGTGCTAGATTATAGATTCTGGGAGTTCATACAACTGGGAAATAATGTAGGAAAATGCCAAAAGGGGATAAAGAACGGAACAGAGGGATTCAATAAATTGGGGCTTATAAAATCTGACTGAGAAGTGCTATGACAGCCATGGCCTATAGATTCTCCTTGGTCTGCAGTATAAAGTGCTCCATCTATGGCCAGCTGACCTTAATCTATTATACCTTAATCAAGAGTGCATTATTGAATATCATGAAGATATTTCATGGAAATTATATTTGAAGGATTCTCTTCCCACATGATCCTGACAGTCCATGGCATTCAGCATTGGAGGCCCTCGTATTTCTCACATTACTTTTCAGAAATACAATTAATTGGACTATGAACTGGAAGAGAATCTAGCTGGCATTCAAATAGACTTTAATATCCTACAAATTGTGTAAGGAGGAGGTGGAGAATATTTTAAGAATACACCCCACAGCCTCACTTTTACTTTGTATGTGTTGAAACCCAGCAGACTTAATCACCATTTGCACAAATGCATAGGAAGCACTTTCCAAATATGATTACTTTCAGGAATATTATATTGCCTTTTATGGTGTTGATTTGTGGTTTATGAACGATATGAGGCTACCCTAGAGATCATGGCTGACTTCCAGTGAGTACTTCGGCTTCACACGTGGGATTTGTCTGTGTCCTTTACGTATTTGACTGTGGGGAAAACCAAAATCTGATTCCCGTGTTTGTTAACAATTTTGAAATTTGTCTTCAATTTATATGTCATCTCTAGTTGTTTGTTATTTGAGACAGTACATCTGAGGTCCCCATAGTGTAGTTTGTTCTATAGTTTGTTGTATCCTACCCCATGCATTTTTATTGAATTAAATGTAACATTAGTCCTATGGGTATCTGGATAAAACTGCTGTAGTCAGTGGGACTTAATTTACAGTAGATGTGATAAAAACCATCCTCACTAATGGAAATACTCTACATTTAACATATGCCAAAGAGCCTCATGGCACAGTTTTTAAACTGCTGTACTGCAGTTATAGCTGTGCTCACGACCTGGGGTTCAATTCCAGGTAGCCGGCTCATGGTTGACTCAGCCTTCTATCTTCCTGAGGTCAGTAAAATGAGTACGCAGCTCGCATGGGGGCGGGGGGAGCAATGTGTAGCCTGCATAATTGACTTGCAAATTGCCCAGAGAGTGCTTAAAGCACTATGGAACAATTATATAAATAAGCAGAACACTTTGCTTTGCTTTGCTTTATATTTGATACAGGATTTTGTTTATACAGTGTTTGTGCTACCATTGCTGTTTTAGTTGTTGCATTTCATAGTTGTTTCATTTATCCCTCTGATAAACAAAACAAATACAGTAACCCCCGCTGATCGCAGGGCTTAGGGACCCACCCCACCCGCGATGCAAGAAAATCCACGATATGCGGAAGCGAATGGGGTGGGGGTGGGGGATCTTACCTCCTGCCGCCGCCGCCCGCCCGCCCGGCCCCAAGGCCTCCAAGAAGGGGTGGAGGGCCACGGGGAGCGATTGGATCGCTCCCCTTCACCCCCCACCCGGCTCTGTGGCCTCCCAGAGGGGCCTGGGGGGCAGTGGAGAGCGATCACCCCTTCTCCAGGGTGTGTGGGAGGGCCACACAGAGCAACCCGCCCCCCCCCACGGTTCCGGTCCTGCGGTCCTGTGATGTAGTGGGACTGCAATGCCGGAACCGCGAAATGGCGGGGGGTCACTGTAATATTGCCTTATAGTCTCCCCGTTCATTAGGTTTGATCTAACACTGCTCATGTTTTGTCATTTTGATCTTTCAAAAGTTGAACATGAAATTGTTCTAGGTCTACAGTTATAAATTAAAAAAAAACATTGGTTGCCCTTGTCTTTACCCTGAGGCAACGAGATCATAAATAAAATGAGAAAACTGTAGAAGCCTACTGAAGCCTGACTGAAGGTAACTTGGGAAAACACTTTTAAAAATCAGGGATAAAAACTACAGTATGAAGGGAATAAGCCTCAGCAACCCTCAGGCTAGCCTCCTTCCCCTCTCCTCCTCCATTAGAGCAGGAAATTTTGGATGTTCACTGCAACTTCATATGTTATCTGAATTTGGCCATCTGTGGTTAACTTTAACTGTGGTTTTCTCAAAACAAGCTTATTTTGAGTCATAGATTGTAAAAGTGACTTATATGTAAAATATAAGCCATAGTTTATGGTTCAGGTAACATAGAGTAACCTGAAAAGCCACCTGAAAATGGAAGAGAAACATTTTAATCTCCCCACAGCCCTGCTGAAGGAGAAAGGAAAAAGCATGTGAGCCAAGATGTGTGAAAGAAAGACACCATAAAACTACCAGTCACCACAAGTGATTAATATATCTCAAGTTTTATATGTTATTGAGAGGGATGAGGAATAGATCTACAGTATCTGTTGGAAATTCAGATTCTGCCTGCCAAGGCCGAGAGAACAGCTGCTCCGAAATCCAGCTAAGAATGCATTCCTGAGGCCTGTAGGTTCTACACTTCGGTCCTGTCTCCTTCCTGCCCCTGGAGTATCCAGCTCTGCCCTGGAAGCATCGGTTCCACAGAAATCAAGAAATAATTTAAAAGGAAATGTTTCTTATCAGTAGCCATTGGATATTTTCCTCAAGCTGCCAGTTGTTTGTGGCTAAGGAATTTTCTGACTGATAGGCCACAGTTAGTAAGGATGGGATCCCACCATTCTTCTACTCTTGTATTAAGTACAGGAGCTCCTCAGGGTTGTGTGCTAAGCCCCTTCCTCTACTCCTTGTACACAAATGATTGCACCCCACTGTATAACACCAACACAATCATCAAATTTGCAGATGATACAGCAGTGGTGGGGCTCATTAGTAAGAACGATGAGTCTGCTTATAGGAAAAAAGTACAAGGGTTGACACAGTGGTGCAAAGAAAATAATCTTATACTTAACACCAAAAAACTAAATAACTTATAATTGATTTTAGGAGGAAGAAAGATGTACATTTACCATTGTACATAAATGGTGAGGAGGTGGAGAGGGTTGGTAGCTTTAAATATCTGGGCACTTACATCTCAGAGGACCTCTCATGGACTGCAAACACCAATATGGTTGTGAAGAAGGCACAGAAGAGCCTGTATTTCCTGAGAATGCTCAGGAAGATGAATTTATCTCAGCATCTACTTCTGTCCTACTATCACAGCACCATTGAGAGTGTCCTAACTTATGGCATGCTATCATGGTATGGCAGCAGCTCTGTAGCGGACAAAAAAGCTCTACAGAGAATAATTAAAATTGCCCAGAATGTTACCGGGCTCCAGCTACCAGCCCTGGATGACATCTTCACATCTCACTGTTTGAGAAAGTCACACAACATTCTGAAAGACTCATCCTCCTCACAATTTTTTTCGAACTGTTGTCTTCTGGCAGAAGACATAGAACAATTAAAACTTGGACCACACGTCTTCTGAACAGTTTTTATCCCAGAGCTATAATTGCACTTAATAATGAACTCAAGGACCACCAGCAGTGAGAACTTGGACAGTATTACCTAGTCTGTTGCGTAGATGTTTGAGGGTTTTTTTTGGGGGGGGGTGTTGGTGGGTGGAGGAGTGTTCGGAGATTTTTTATGTGTGTGTGTTGAAGGTTTTTTTTAATGTGTGTGAGAGTGTTTGGGGATTTGTGTGTGTGTGTGTGTGTGTGTGTGTGTGTGTGTGTGTGTGTGTGT
>JAHTLZ010000021.1:7355968-7452485 GCA_023846285.1 Phrynocephalus versicolor
TAAATAAATAAATAAATAAATAAATAAATAAATAAATAAATAAATAAATAATGATTTGTAAGCATTTCTCTGTTGGGTTGTTTACAATACTATAAGAATTGCCACAGTGTTGACATTTTCTACATTGCTTTCTCCTTACAAAGGAATTATCCGTAGTACTATCTGAATAGTTCTACAACTCAGTTATCTGCACAGGATAAAATCCCCTGACTGTGAAATATAAATGGGATTAAAATTTGTGTCAATAAAGGACGAAACATTTTGTTACCCCCACCCCTACCCCACCCCACCCTTTTGCAGTGCTCTCCACTCCAGGAAAAAAGAATCCTGCACAATTCATGTTATGTGTCCTGAATTGTGAGGAGAGCTTGACTTTGAAATGCCTAGCTTCTAAAAATCTTAGCATAAAAATTGTAATTTTGCCAGCGTGAAAAAATTAAGTTTTTGATGTTCCATAAATCTGTATGGCTATGATAGCTTTGTATTCTAATGGAAGGGGAAAAGCTTTATAAGTATGTATGGGACAACGTTGTGGTCCTCATTCACGTCTTTGAAGACTGCACATCTTTCAGTTGTGTCTTTTTCCTTTCTTTCTTGGTGGGTCATTTTTACTCTGTAGATGCTCCTTTTTAAGTTGTCATAATTTTTCTGAGACTGTGACTTTGCAGACTGAGACATAAGGGGGTGTTTCCTTGGGGCACTGCTGGGTATGGATGGTATTTGACAAAGGAGATGGTGAGGTTTTGTTGTGTACATCCTCCCACCCCATTCCCAACCATTTAGTCTAAGTAGGCCATTCAGATTTTACTTGGAACAAAAAACGCATGCTTCTGAACTTGGGCAGTGCCTTGTTTGAAGATCATGCTGTTCAAGATCAGCAAGCTGTGTATTATCCCTATACCAGAACTTAACGTGTGGCTTTCTTATCTATCACCATCTGAGACAATCATTTCTGCAGCCCTACCTGTCTCAGCCTAAAAAGTTTAGGTAGCTGATAGAAGTCTGAGGAAATTGATTCAAAGAGAATACAGCCGTATCATCGTGGCAGTGAGTTTCTGTTGCAAGCTTTTAGTCAAGTACCTATGATTTTAAATTTGCATGTTGTCCAGAAAGACAAGTTGGAAGATGGTACTCAAAAAGTTAGAACTATGGTAAAACTGCAAGAAGGGTAACATAGTAGATATTGATGAATGATAAAACCTGTGGACCTCCAGATAGATGTTAGTCTGTTCTTATTCTCATACTCATTTACTATTTGGTTATCTACAGGACCACCTGCAGATTGATTTAAATAGTAAAAAAAACCTCCCAATTTTTAAAATGTAAATTATGATTTAAATCATTTAGATTTAAAAAATTAAATCTGCCCTGCCAGAGAAAGATAGTTTATTAAGTCCTGAATATAAGAACCAACCAAACAAAGATGCTAGAGATGATCTTCTGCTTTGTGAGTAAATTGGATGAAGACATGCAGCTTTTCGATGTTTTTGTCTACAATAGAGATGGGCCATGGGAGACACTGATATACTTTATGTCAGAATCTCCAGCTACACCCCTAGGTGATTTTCAGTTGATGGGCTATGATTACTGATTCCTGCCTCTCTGGTAGTAGGAACCATAGGCCTAAATTGTGTAGCTCGGAAGACAGGGGACGTTGAAATTTGGAAGCGGTAGATTTCTATCTGAAAGGACTTCTGATACTTGTTCTAGTATTCAATGCACATTTCTGAGCTTAGCACATCCCATGTGTTCAAAGGCACCTTGTTCCTTAATTCTTAGCATATGTTACATCATGTGCACATCATCACTTTTCAGTTCCTGCCCTACGAGGGGCAAACCTGATCTTTTAAGAAGGTTGGTCAAAATTTGGAAGGTCGCAGTTAAGTAAATATATTTCAGCTCCTCCCTAATCTGTGGCTCTCTAGATGTTTTGTAGTAGAACTTTGAACAGTATGACCCATGATCAAGAAGGATGTGAGCAGTGATCTAAACCAAATGGAGGGTGCTGAGTTGAAGAACATTTTTGACTTACCGAGGTCACCAGCTGTGGAAGATACATCCTTGATATATCTTCCACAGACATATCCTTGATTGCCAGTAATGGACTGACATCAGAAAAAGTTACCCAGATCCCTTGCTAAAGAAAAGGAAGCTCCAGGATGTGAAAGACAAACTGGACTTCCTGCTTCAAGGGGCAAACCAACACATGATCCATAACATCACCCTGTTCACAATAAAGGAAGCTAGATGCAGGGAGAATTTAAAGATTCTGGTTTGAAACCAGGACTGAGCACGAACAATTTAACAGCATTAACATATTCTGATAAATTCACACATTTTAGTACTGTATACCTTACTACAATTACAGTCAAATACTACCTGAAACTGATTAAGCTATTGCATAAGTGACCTACTGATTCAAAAGCAAAGCAAAGTGTTCTGCTTATATACTGCCCCATAGCACTTCTAGCACTCCCTGGACAGTTTACAATTTAATTATGCAGACTTAACATTCGCCCCAGCAAGCTGAGTACTTATTTTACCAACCTCAGAAGGATAGAAGGCTGAATCAACAATGAGCTGGCTACCTGGGATTGAACCCCAGGTCGTGAGCACAGTACAGTGCAGTACAGTACAGGCATTTAACCACTGTGCCATGAGTATCTAAAGCACTGACTTAAAGCTATCTAGCATGTATATATATTTATTATGCCTCTCACCCTAATTTTAGCAGTTTTAAGTGTTATTTTATGCCAAACAGAATGACTGTAACTATTTTATCTTGCTATAGTCTTTGATTACTGCAGTAACTACATATTACAACTCACTGGTATCTTCAAGGCAGATTCAGTTTCATCCACTTAACTGTAGAACTTCCCAAATAACATCTGACTTATTTCTTATATATCATATAGGAACATTTCCCAGTGTTTTGTAGTAGGCATAACCGTAAGTTAGATATTGGTTTTCAAAATGTTAGCATAGATGTATTGCTCACTTCTTTGCTTTTTGTTAATTTCTTCACCTCAGCCAACTCTGAAGAATGGTGGGAAGCTAAATGATGTAGGAGTTATAACTTTGTACCTCTTTTTCTTAAGAGCCAGACATCTGATTTTTAAAAATGATGTGCAAAAGATCTGCCTGTACAGTGCTCAGTGGAAACAGTTGAGATACATAGTATTGGAATGGAGTTGTTTTAGATTGTGGTTGTGTAACAGTTATTTGAGTACTTCTTGATCCTTTAAAATTACCTTCTTCCTGGTGTTATTGTGCCACTTATTTTTGTTTCAAAAGATGATTGTTCGGTGGCTCAGAAAAATTACATTATCTATATCACATATCTGTCCTGTGATCCTACAGTAGTAATGCAATTTGATCTCATGCAACCTCTAAAGTTGACGTTTTGACCTTGTGGAAGAGAATTGAAGATATCAGTATGTTTTTGTTTTCCCAAAACCAGAAAAGAGAGTCTTAATCTGCAGTTAAATATACAATTATTCTCACAGTGTATACTGAACTTAGTGAAACCGACTTCTGGAGTGCCCTTGAAACATGAATCAAACAGGTCATGTGACTGATAGTTACTGAAGCTAAAATCTGAATAACTGTTATGCCAAGTTTATCTTCATTTTATCAACTACATATTTTTTTAAACCAGGCAGACACCATGAGCAACCTTGCAAAGTATATAAACATAATAAAACTTGTTCTTTTTTGTTTCCATCTGGGTAGGTCATGAGGGAATGGGAAGAAGCAGAACACCAAGCGAAGAATTTGCCGAAAGCTGATAAAAAAGCTGTCATCCAGGTAAAAAAAAATGTTCTTTACTTTTAGGTTAGCAAATGTGTGGTGGCTTTTTGTTTTCTGTGAGCTGAGGAACACTGCATGAACAAAATATCAGTTCAGCCCCATACGTGTAACGTGGACTTAAATTTGCTCATCTGTTCCTAGAACTAGTCCTTATGAGGTGGAGAGGGCTCGGGGCCCTCCTTGTCTTTGTAACTCAAATAACATGTAAGCCAGAGCTTCCATTTCCACAAACAGAAGAAAGCCTTATTAGCTGCCTTGGTTCATGTGGTTTTTCTTAATTTGATTTTGTTTTTGTGTTTTCCTTCATGAAGGAGGTAGACCTCTTCCTGAAATGACCATGTGTTGTCTACTAGGTAACATATAAAATATATTTGAGAAGAAGTATTAGTTCATCAGTGGGCATACAGTGCTACCCAAATCCAGTTGTTAGCACAAAATAAAGTGGATCTAAGTGCTGAATAGTGAGTCAATGCCAGGGTAAATTCCTTTGATTTCATTGAGTTTAATTGGAACTAACAACTGAATTCAGGCCTTGATCGGGTCTGGAGGTCTCTGCAGCAGCTGCTCTGGAAGCTCCCAGTGAGGTTGTATTTGCTCTATAAGACATTTATCCTTACTTACTGTTGAGGGGGTAAGTGCATCTTATAAAGCGAAAAATACGGTGATCCTGTTGCTTGATGGACAGGCCATTCTCAAGAGGCAATGGGAAGATTACTTTCTGCATTGATTTTGTAAAAGGCCTGTAGGAAGAATTGACCGTGAATTGTAAAAATACAGAAAATGCTAAAGATACAGGAAAATGTCAAAAGATTCAATATAAGTCAGTGCACTGTTTATCTCAATGAACTCTGCTACATAATTCCCTGTTGACTATTTATGGCATTTGTGTCTCCTTTACAACAGCATTTCCAAGAGAAGGTGGAATCATTAGAACAAGAAGCTGCAAATGAGAGACAACAGCTCGTGGAAACTCATATGGCAAGAGTAGAAGCCATGCTCAATGACCGGCGCCGTATTGCACTGGAAAATTATATCACAGCTCTACAGGCTAAGCCACCCAAGGTAAGCACACAAAAATGATATTGTTTTGACAGTGCTTTTCAATTGGGCCTCCAGGAACATCTCCAAATGAGTACTTCTGGATTTTAGTTGTTACTGGAAACAATTACTGTACATGTATAGAAGAATCAATCCAGAAGAATCTAAATGGGAAAATGTGTGTGTGTGTGTGTAAAGGAATAAATAAAAGAAGACAGTAAGGGAGTTGTAAAATCTGCAAAAGTAAAAATTACATGCAAAAGAAAAAGTAAACTGAAATGCATTTGCATGTGAGTGTGAGAACTGAATTACTGTGATACCTTTTCCCAAGCAACAATTGCTTTTTGCCCTTTGTTTTCTTATATTCTGGTTGGCTTACTTACTTTTACTCCTAAAATTCAGTTATGTGTTGGGAGATGGCAAGTTGGGAGAAAAAGTGCAGTGCACTACTTTTTTTTTATTCCCAGAAATTAAGCGTGAGGAGACTGTAGCATCTTAATAGTGTACGATCTCAGCCTGGAGCCATTGAAAGTATCTACTCTTGTAGCCAGTTCACATGGTTCCATTGTCTTCCAATGCGTATTGGAGGGGGAAACTGCCTACTTTGTAGGAAAGTTAAGCAAACACTGCTTCATTTTCTTCCTGCAAGGTAGTGGTCCTTCTTCATTATTCAAATAGGTTAAGAAATTACTTGATTATCATGATGGCATTGAGAGGATTAAATTTAGGCCATGTCAGTGTCTAAACAGGCTGTCAGAGTTGGTTGCATAGATTACAGTTTGTCTTGAAATATAAGGCAGTTTTGATCCCGTATGGTTCAATTATGATATCATTCTGCCAGCTTAGTCACAAATAGGAGGTGGAAATGTGTTTCTTTCATCTTCTCATTCATTTAGGACAAATGCTGTCTTATCTTAGAACTCTTTCATTGGTTTCTTTCCTATCCTACAATGCTTGTTTTAGAACTTCTCTTATTTGAAAAAGTATATTGAGGATACTGCTCTCAGTACAACATTTCAAAATCATGCTCTTGTCTATAAAATTATTCTCAACATCCATATAGTAGTAACCTCCCATCCCACCTGCTGGATCAGTGCCCATAGTTTCACTTAATTGCCACCAGTCAGCTTGCACTATACTGTACTATAAATCCATTCCTTGTGTCCAGGCCAGGTTTTCAGAATGCCTGGATCAAGTGGGAAGAACTCCCGCTAAGCCCAACAAGAGAATGGGCTCCACCTTGTTCTTTCCCTCTTGCTCAAGCTCTCCCTGATGCAGGCTGAGTGGAGCCCTTGGCCAAGGTGAAGCAGAGCAAGTCATGAGTACGCCAATTCTGGCTTCTGCCAACAAGCCGGAACAGTCAAAATCTTACTGTGAACCAGAAAGATCAGGTTGAAAGGGATAGTGGTGATTCCCAGTGGAGTCTGCATTCTCTGAGCATAGACATGGAGATCCAGTGTGCATGGGGGAGGAAGAAAAGGACCCCAGTGGCTCCTACCCTTCCACTGCTTCCATTGCCTGCTGCCCATCCCTCCTCCACCTCCCCTAGCTGATCTAGCCTGGCTTCCCCATCCCTGCATATTTTTGGACAGGAGTACACGTGTGTAAAAATAAATAAATGAGAGTGTGTCCTCTTCATTCTTTGGGCTTGTGGGAGGGGAGAAGATTTGCATGCACCACCTTGGTTTGGAAGGGTCGCTCTGCATAGCTAAGCCACCACTGACAGGGCTTGCTGGGTCAGCTGAACTCAAGGGGGGATGGGTTGTTTTGTTTTTAAAATCTTTACTATTTCTAGGCAACAACAGGGGGGTCATCCTGGATTTGTCTGTGTTTGTTCTGTGTCCACTACTATCCATGGTTATCAGTATCTACGGGGAGTACCAATCCTCTATGGAGAGGGGGATTTTACAGTACAGTATTTTTATTACTGCAACATATGTCTGTTCTTTATGTAAGGAAAACATTAAGGGTTGAGGGATGTGGAATGATTTTCTGTCTCTGAAATGCCAATACTGTATAAATGAATGCAACTGTTTCTGTAATTTATTTTTTTTTTAGGATTAGTTATGTTAATTATAATATGTATCAGCTTTTGATACTTTTTTTAAAAAATCATGCAAACCAAATCATTAATTGGGAAATTGTACTGAAGCATGAGCACTGTTTTGTTATTTTTTTTTGTAACAGACACTTTTTATTGTATTGTTGCAACCTGAACTCTTTTCATTTATGTCAATTTATTCCAACAAATGTGGAATATTTGAACAGTTCAGAGGGCCATACATTCCTCCTAGCAGAAATGCTAGCTGCCTTTTTTCTTTCAGTATGTATCATATATGTGGGTGTTTTTGCCTTCACAGCCTCGACAAGTTTTTAATATGCTGAAGAAGTATGTGCGTGCTGAGCAGAAAGACAGGCAACATACACTGAAGCACTTTGAACATGTCCGTATGGTGGATCCCAAGAAAGCTGCTCAAATCAGATCTCAGGTAAGTTGTCCATCAAATAAATGGGCTCGGTTACTGACCTGCAGGGGTGGCAGCGGCTGCAAAGAGGAGAAAGGAAAAAAAAAACCAACACTGGTGCTGCGCCAGCCAGCCATCCTCCAGAGGAGTGGGGTGGGGATTTTAAGGACCCGCCTGGCCAACTGGCATTTGAACTTTCCACTCAGGTCTCAGGTGGAGAACCGGAAGTTTAAGCTTAAGCAGGAAGTTCAAAACTTCTGGTCCTCCATTCGGGACCCGAGCAGGAAGTTCAAAGGCCGGTTGACCAGGTGGGTCCTCTTAAGTCCCCACCCCACCCCTCCGGAAGGCAGCTGGCATGCGGTGGCAGTGGCAAGGAGGGAAAAGGATTTGGGGAGAAAACTTACCACACCATCCGCTCTCCGGAGGGGAGGGGAGGGGAGGGGAGGGGAGGGGAGGGAACTTTTTAAGGACCTGCCTGGCCAACCGGCCTTTGAACTTACTGCCCGGGTCCTGGGCAGTGGATCAGAAGTTTGAGCGAGAAGTTCAAAATTTCTGATCATCGCCTGGCACCTGAGTGGGAAGTTCAAAGGCCGGTTGGTCAGGCGGATCCTTAACGTCCCCACCTCACCTCTCTGGAGGACGCCTGGCCAGCAGAGGTGGTGGCAGTGGCGACAAGGGTGGTTGGCTGGTGCAGCATTGGTAAGTTTTCTTTTTTCCCCCCTCCTTTCCACTGGCCTCAGGCTTCCCTTGCTCCTGCTGATCACCAACTGTGGGTAACTGAATCTGTGGTTGTTGAATCAGCGGATGTGGGGGTCTTGCCTAAAACTGATATTTCCACCTTAGCCTGTGTTCCTTGATTCACTTTAATCTTGGCGCACTGTTTAAAATGTTCTTCGTTTAAAATCCTCTCACTGTTTATAGCCATCTCCCCACCACCATCACCACCACCAGTCTCCAGGACAGGCCCAAGCAATCCATAGAGAACAACAGCTTTTCCTGATGAGCATGGCCTAGCCATTTCTGCACGTTTCTGACAAACCGTGCGCCACCAACCTGATAATAGTGTTCATGAGCAGCTTTAATGTGAGTTAATCCTCCCTGATAACAGTATCAGCAGCTACTAAGCATACTGTGGAGGACATCTGCCAAAAAGCATTACCCCCTCATGACGTAGATGACAGTAGTGAATTACCTGCTGACATCTTAATGGATTCTTAGCCATAAAATCAATACGGTGGTCGAGGGTGCTGTGACTTGTCTTTTTCTGCAAAATACATTGAAAGCTGCAGCAGAGAGACCTGTGTAACTTTCATTTTTCCTTGACAGGCTGGAGATTAGACTGCAAACCAGCTTGTCATTACTGTTGTTGTTTTAATATCTTTAGGTGATGACACACCTACGTGTGACATATGAACGCATGAACCAGTCTCTTTCCCTCCTTTACAATGTGCCAGCAGTTGCTGAGGAGATTCAGGATGAAGTTGGTAAGTTACTGGAGGATTTTGCATTATATCCAAATACAAATGAACAGGGAGGGATAAACTGAAAAGCCTGCTGGGTTTCTGCCTATTAGAGAAGTTGGTGGCAAATGAGGCCAGAATGTAGGTTTCTTACTGAAAATGTTGGAAAACCATTTGAGAGGTGAGTGAATTGTGATGCAGCGTGCTTGTTTAACAACACAGAAAGCATGGCCTAGACAATCCAGTGTGGAAAGATGGGTTACATTACCCTACACTATCTAAAATGATAGTGTATTGAATTTTGGAACAGCTTTGGTGTATTTTTACCCCAAAACATGTAAAATAAATAAATGTGTAAGCATATATCCTGCTATGGTCAGAAGAGTAATGTCCAAGTGTCCAAGAATGGATTTACTTCTGAGTAGGCGTATAGAAAAAAAAACAGCTTCAGATTTTCCTTTCGGAATGGAGAAACTGAAGCTGCATTGTTGCCTGACATTCTAGGAGACTATTGAAATAGGTGGGAATTGCATTTTAAAGAATTCCCAGTGTGGTGCAGTGGATAGAGTGAAAGACTCGGACTCTGGAGAACAGTGTCCAGATCTTGGCTCAGCTGTGCAAAGTCACTGGAAGAGTGGAAGCAGTAAAAACACTCTTTAAATATCTCTTGAAAGTCCTGTTAGGGTCAGTTGGTTCTGACTCGAGGGCACAAAGCACAGACAAAATGTTGACAAATTTATTTCTAAGCATGTGCAAGAAATTACACATGCTTAATACACATTTACACTTAATACAGAGACCATCCTTCTCACCTTGATTAGAACAATTGCTTCTTTCAGAGCTTTTACCATGGAAAGTCTACTTTGACATCTCTCTTTCCTTTCACTGCTTAGGCTACCTACATAATGAAATACCCCCCCCCCCAAGAAGCTTTGGGTAGATAGACACAGACTGCAGCCTCAATCCTAATGTAGGAAAGTGTTGATGTTCACACTCAATAAATACATGGCTGCTTTGCTGGCATGCTCTGCGGTTGTTGCATGGTGGTGAGAAAGTGAGCCCTTCCTTGCATTTCTTGCAGTAGGAAAGCAGAATCATATAGACACGAGTTGCCCAGGCAGAGAATATTTACCATTGTTGGCACAGGTGGTGAGAATCACAGACCTTGGGGGAGCTCTTGCAAGTCATTGTTGTGGATGACAAACTACGTAGTACTCTAGAACTCATTCACTGACAGATGCTAGTCCTGCAATCACACTGTCTGCCCTCAACAGATAGTTGAGTATATAAAATGTAGAACAGGTTTGCTGTTTATGCAATCTTGATCTATGATTTCAGTGTGAGATACATCTAAAGTAAAGCGGATGGAACAGTAATGAATTTGGACTCTCTTGGAAGTGTCCCTTCCCATCAAATGTGAATTGTGTCAGGGTCGTGTTTGTTTTTAATTATTATAATTATTCTAAGTTTTCATATATGTATATTTTCATAGTAGCTACCATAAAACCTGAAATAAGCTTCTACACAAATGTTGGGCCCTCTCTCTTGCAGTAATTTCCCAACGTAGCTTGCATGGCCAAGCAATTGTTGTAGTAACTCCGAATGTATCCTTAGCTGACCTTCCTTTTCATTAGATGAACTGCTGCAGAAAGAGCAAAACTACTCTGATGATGTCTTGGCAAATATGATTAGCGAGCCGAGGATCAGCTACGGAAACGATGCCCTCATGCCTTCATTGACAGAAACTAAAACAACCGTTGAACTCCTTCCTGTTGACGGGGAATTCAGCCTGGATAACCTTCAGCCTTGGCATCCCTTTGCAGTTGATTCGGTTCCAGCAAATACTGAAAATGAAGGTAATGTAAAATGACCAAAGAGTTTCTGGGATGGAAATGATGCCTGAACATAGCTGAATACATTGTGGGAAAGGGTTGACCTCTGTGACACCAAGGAAGAAAGTGTTCTTTCTGAGTGGTAAAAGGGCTGCTAGAATCGCTCATCTTCCATTAGATCAGGGTAAACTACAGACATTGAGATGCATACCAAGTCTCAGAGTTGAAATGTGTGTACTGCCTTGATCAGAGAAGCAGACAAAATGTAAGAGAGATGTCTGACCTGACTGAAAAATTAATATAGTGAACTTGTCAGAATTGGGCACAACTTGAAATAATAAACACTCAATTAAAAGTAGGGTTCTTTTTGTTCTCTACAGAAGCACTCTATTGCTTCTGTAGAGAATCTTTGGAAGCTAAATTAAGTGGGATATGATACATCCAACCCAACTAGACATTAGTTAGATATATTGTCAGTTGGGTCATTTCAGAATTGCAGTAGTTAAATCTTATTTGATAATGAAGATTCCTTGCCTCTTAGAATAAATACTTAAGGAGAGAATTGTGCTGTTCATTTCCTTCATTTAGTGAAAAACTTGATACACTACAGTAGATTAGTCATTCTATTCTAAAGTGTTCAGTTCTAGATATATTTATAGGACTCTGAAAAAGTTTAAAGATTAAGCTTGTTCTAGTAGTCATGTTAAAAGGAGTTCTCTAGAGTCAAATACTGAGGTGATCGGGGAGGTAACTTAAATTAATGTGTACATTATTATTATTATTATTATTATTATTATTATTATTATTATTATTATTATTATTATTATTATTATTATTATTATTATTATTATTATTATTCCCAAAGACATATTTCATGTTTTATTCAGCTTATTGGTAATAAGAAGAATAAACTGTTTTGCATCAGTGATGACATAAAAGGTTCACTGCCATATTGCTCTGGGGCTTTAAAAGCTTAGATATGCAGTATATCAAACATTAAAAGCCACTTTATGTTTCATAAAGTGCACCCATCAGTTATACAGTAAAAGTTGGGCACTTCTTGGAAATTATATGATGCTATGATGTAAGGTGATGAATTGAAATATATATGCACAAGCAAGTATAACACTGTGGATAAATAACGATATATGTTTGCAATTAACAAAATCATGTTGCTGTATCCAGCTGTGTCCATAATCAGAAGGCTTTTTGAATCAGAAGAATCTTCTGTGAGCAGGAAAGGAAAGATGCTTACATGTTTTCCCTTTCTTCTAGAACTTCCCTTGCCATCAAATGCTCCCTTCCATAGGATTTTCCAGTCTTCTGGGGGTAGAAAAGACACAGGAAATTTCTGAGAAAATAAGATCAATGAAATTCACATATGTTTTCCATTAGCAGAAGGATACAGTTGAACACCACATAATGGGTGAAGGGAGCTTCTCCTTGATGAAGAGAAACAGTACAACGGTTCAGTTGTGTAATGCCCAATTCCATTCATTTTAATGTGGCTTGTACTGATGTTAGGAATGATAAAAAGTTTGGTCTGACAGATTATACAGCCAGAACTGCATGTAATATTGCAGACTTGAGACTTCACATAGTTTTTGTCTGCTTCTCTTCAAGCAGGAACATACTATTCTTTTTAAAGTATCTTGACAGTACCGTAATGCTAAATGAATCAATAGGTTTAGTGACTAGTCTTTTCTTCCTCCAGTGCTGTGACAGTTGATCCTGATCTATCTTTAGACATTGTTGAAGCAGAGACTGACCAGTGTCAACTTTTGGCATAATAACCAGAAATCTATTGGTGAATTGCACATCCATAGGTCAAATTTAGTACATAGTGAGAGCAAAGTACTGCTAATTAACAAAGAGCTACTTGCATTCCAATTTTGGTGATAATTCTATAACTAGGAATTAATTTGCATCTTGCTAATTAGCATTCGGATCATTGCTACGTATGCTGTTTCACTTAACACACATGTAAATCACCAGTAGGGTTCTGGTCATTATTGTTTCTTGTTTAAAAGAATATATTTTTTGCTTTGTTGATTTCAAATACATGTTTTGCTTTCTAAGTAAATAAGCATCATAAATTTGGACATTAGGTTGTATTCTCATCTGTCAGATCCATGTGTAAGTCATAAGTCATACAGATAACAGTATGAAAGACTACTAGCCCTTATGGCTGCGAGTTATCATCAGAGGCAGAATGTTTCTCCATACCTATTTCCAGAGCCCAGGAGGCACAGTGTACCTAATGTACACATTAATCTAATAATAATAATAATGTACACATTAATAATAATGTTTGAATGTTGTGAAACATGTGCTTGCAGAACAAGAATATCATATATTATGCCCACAATTTTAAAAAGAAAAAAGCAACAATAACCCTGACTGGCTGCAGTTCTCTGGTTGTATGTTCTTGGAAAACTTAGCTTTAACTTAATGCAGAGAATAAAATGTCTCTCAATTCATTCTGCCAGTGAAAGCTTAACATTCCTTGTATGCTTCTGACACCTGGATTTGTTGATTTGTTCTCCCTGGATGCTGTGGTTTCTTGCACATGAGCCAGGAGATGTGGCGTATTTCAGTCTGAGCTGCTGCAGGTTGTTCAGTGTGGACAGAATGACTATACAATAGGGTAGCCAAGAGAGACTTCCATACGCATGCCAGTCACTTCTGATTTTCTGTTGCCATTCTTTGGTATAGTTTTGGATAGTGCCTAATATGAAAAAAAATTGTGCTGCCAATGCCTTCCCTACTTGATACAGTACAGTCTTCCTCTAACTACATAGCATGTAATCCACTGATACACTACTGCAGCAATTTTAAAGATCCCACGTTTCCAGAGCACCCTCTTGGCGGTGCATCCAGGTCAATAAATAATCAAAATTCCTTTTTAAGTGTACGGTTGTGGGAGAAAGATAGGAAGGCAGAATTTTTTATTCATGTTCAGCAGGACAGTCACCCTTCATCACCACTGCATTTTAAATTGACATCCCTTGCAGTTTTATGCTCCACTTTTGGGAACTTCTGAGCAATAACAAAAACAACAACAAAAGTATCTTATTAAAGCAGTGCCGTTGGCTTCTTCTTCTCTGGCTGTTGTCCCAACTTTTCTCTTTCATTCTTAGTTGCCACCGTAGGAGAGCGCCCTTTAGCATCTGACTTGAGGAAACCCAGTCTTACTTTGGACGATTAGTAGAGGAGAGTCAGAGGAAGCTTATCTCCAAGTTTGGTGTCTCTAGGTACCTGAAGAGACCTTTGCTGCAGTGTCCTCTTTGGGCGGCATAACATGGAAATCAGAAATCGAGTCTTCCCCAAACTTGATTCGTATCAGGGAAATCTTCCCTGAAAATTTGGTGTCTCTGGGTGCCTTGGGAGCCATTTTATAGCCCAACAAATTGATGACTCAAAACTTGCTAAAATTTGTCAATTCATATTTGTTGGGGGTATTGACTCATACAAATACAAATCAACAAAGTAGTGATTTTTGAACCGATTTTGCAATTTATGTTTTAATTTGTGCACCATCTTCATGAAAAGACCATTGCATCAACATTGATCATGTGATGTGAATTTACTAATGATAATACAGTACAGTAATGTCCCCAGGATCTGCTCCCAAGCATGGATCACATTAAAGGAGATATTTACAGCAGATTTCTTCAATGTGATATGCCTTGGACTAAAATTCACAACAGTGTTAAGCAATGTAGGACAAGGGTGATGCTGTTGTAGTTCCAAACACATAGAGGGAGCCAGGTTGGGAAAAATTGAAACACATACATGTTCATGGGACATGGGGTAGGTGCATTTGAACAGCTCCCTAGGAAGTAATGTTCTCCTTACTGTCTCATAGCACATGATTTGAAAGCCCCACTAAAGACATGCTCCAAGAAATAGTAACTAATAAAGATAGCACAGAACTTCATGTAATTTAAGTAGATGAATCCAGCAACAAATTATGACCAGGCTTAACACATCTAAATGTAGTTTGGCATAGAGGAACCAAGCATTTGTGCAACTTAGAAGGCATCCTGGAAGATATTTGTCCCTTTCCTTTTACAGAGAGAATATGCTGTTACTCAAAGATAATATCCCCCCAGCCTTCCCTCACTTGCTGCCTAATTGCCACAAGAAGGCTATCTGATGGTGTTTGAAATGTTGCTCACAGCTGAAGGCCAAGAGAAATGGGGGCAAATGACATTACTCCAGGGAGAAGCAACATTTACATATCATATTTATGCAGTCATATTTCAGCAAAGGCAAGGTTCCCCCATTCTACCACCCGCTTTTTCTTTTTAGTATTGAAAGCAGGCCTTGTTCCCCATTAAGCTGGGGAACTTTTTGCACTTGGTTTATGATAGCCAACATGTAAAGTCACCAGAAATGGGTTGACATCTCTGTTCCAAATGTACAGTTGGTTTGGAATTGTTCCTTTTCCGTTCCTTTTGTTTCCAGGATTAACTTAAGCAAGTCTTTTTTCAAGCTGTTGCTTTGGTAACTTTGTTTATGGCATTTGTCTTTCCTGCTCCGTTCCAAGCAAAATCATAGGCCACTTATTTTTTGAAGCTTCAGTTTATTTCTTTGATTTGCTCTTTTTTTCTTTCCTTTTATTTTGTTTCTTTGGCTGCACGTGCCCAGTTGAGCCAGTTGATGCCCGGCCAGCTGCCGACAGAGGACTCACCACCCGACCAGGTATATAATGTGCATGGCCTTTACCTAACTTGTGCTTGCTGTGCATGAACATGTTTGGCTTGCGCTGAATGAATCACCTTTCCTTTATAATATTCCTCTGCTCAGCCTATGTGTCTTCTGGGAGTGATGACTTATTAATAGTAACTATCCCCAGTACTGGAACAGTCCTTAAACACTTTAACCTGACACAGGAGCTAATTATGTCTACCATGACTTCGTAAACATTAAAGGTGGAAATCATTGTGGATGGAGTGTTGGAGTAGGACTCGGGAGACCTGGGCTGAAATCACCAGTCAGCAATGGAAATCGCTGTGAAACCCCTCTTTAAATATCTCATTTACTTTGAAAACCCTGTTAGGATTCTCAATATGTCAGACATAACTTGATGAAACATTACACACATACATACACGTAGGGTGGTTGGATGATTTGTGCATTTTCTCATTTGGCGTACTTTTTTCTCATAACTTTAGCATTAGGCAAGAGCTGTGGGCATTCAAAGTATGTGTGTGATGCATTTTTGTGGATGAAGCATACATACTTTGGTTTGGAGACTAAAAATGCTAAATTCAGCAGCTGCATGAGCTTTAGAAAGGAATTCAGATATTCAATTTATAGGGTTTCCAAAGTATTTTTCCTAGGAATGTCTTTTTTGCTGTATGTCCTGTGTGTTCAGCCTGAAGTATAGAGGTAGTTACCTGTTAAAAGATTTCTGAGAAACATAACTGATGTTTTAAGTGCTTTAATTAAATCTACACAGATCTGTGGATAGAAACAGCACACAACCTGATAGAATAGCCAGAATCTGTTGTGCTACCATCCAGTGTAGGCAACTAAGGAGTTATTTTGGGAGGGAATAGAAATTAGAACAGATCATCAACTCATATTAAATAGCAAGTCCAACAGGTTGCTTATTGTTAATGACCGTGGGCAATGGAAATGTCACCTCTTGTTTTACTGGACTTCCAAAGCAACAGTGAATTAATGTACTGCACTGGGCTCAAAATAGGGCCTCTCCTAAGATTAGCCTTCCTCTATTTCCTTACATGAGTTATCCAGTGACACATCATACCTCTGATTTGCAGATCACCATGAACTAAGACAGCAGAGTGCTTCATTAAATAGCACCACTTTTAATAGCATCATTAGAAGGCAAGTAATTTTGGTCTTCATAGGTCAACAACTAACTTCACGTATTGCATGCTACATGGCATACCAGTTTTTTTTTTTGTTTCATATAGCCCTGAGTCCTGCTTAGCTCTAAAAACATAATTGTCAACATTTCTTAGCCTTTTTCTAATCAAGACCCATAAATCAAGGAATGTTCCAGATGTTTGTTAACTGATTAAACTATGTATATGTCGTGGTAGGAAAGCCACTGAATGATTATTTCTCATTTAAATGTAGCCAATAGATAGCATAGGTGTTGAGATGGCATCTGCTGTCTTTTCATTGGCCTTCAACCATATAAATATAACTGTAAAAAATATTGCTTCCCTTTCTCACAAAAAACAAGGAAAGGGGAACACTTCAATACATTGTGATCTGTACATTGAAAACTTGGTACCAAATCTTGTAGAATAAAATGCTTTGCATTTAAGATGCTGCTTTGGTATTGAATTTATCTTCGATTTTTGTGCTCTGAGACCATAGTACCCAATGGACAAGAATTTGGCAAGTCTGTAGTAATTATCCAGAAAGCCACCACAAAGTTATTAAATTGGCATAAGGATGTTTTACATTCAGTTACCTTTCCAAAGCTAATTGTTAAACTCATTTCTCTAATGACCTAATATTGCCTTCAAAACAAAGCTTCAAGTCAAGTCTGCAAGCCATATGCATTCTCATTCCTGCAGGCCTTTTCACCCAACAAGCAATATTCAAATAAATGTTCTTAAGTTTCTTTCTGGTTTCTTCTTTCGGTGACAGTGATGACAGTCTGCCCTGTTTACCATACATATTATATTCTAAACATCAAAACAAAAATAATGACTTATCTGTCAGTACAAGCAAATTGAAGGAGTTTCCATTAGGGTCAGTGGAAGCTTACTTTGAACTATAAATACTTTGTGTACAGAACAGTGGCAGGATGAAAATATGCCAATTCCCAACAATGCAGATGTTGCTCAGGCTTCCCCATGGCTGCCCTTTACAAAACCTTCTTCCCCAGAGAGAGAGAGAGAGAGAGAGAGAGAGAGAGAGAGAGAGAGAGAGAGAGAGAGATTTGCAACGGCCTTCACACAATTAACGTCCTTTAGTTTGTTCTTGTAGTTACGCTGGAACTTGTCATGTAGAAGCGTGATGCTCTCTAGTAGTGTTCTAGATCACTCAGATTTGGTGTCTGAAAAGGCCAGTCTCATCCATTTGCTCGAGTCTTCATATTCTACACATGAGCTCAGTGATGCTAAACATGGTAAAAAGAAAAGCAAATTAACGTATAAATCCTTCTAGTTAAACAGTGTGTTGACATTGGAATAAAGCAGAAAAGTGGGATCTTTTGCAAAGATCTTCTTGTCTTCTTTCCAAGGATTGAAGAAAATTATGAAGGAGAAAGCTGGCACCCATGAAGTATTTGTATGATGTATGTTTAGCAGTTTGTAACAAAAGCATACCAAAAAAGAACGCTTGGCTGTTTTTGTTTTTCTTCTTGGGCTTCTGTCCAAACATTTTTTTTTCTTTTAGAGATTGGTGAGAACCCATATGTCGTGTCAGTAGCAACATGTTTTGCAGCCACCTCTGCAGTATTTTGTGCAAAACAGCATAAAAACAGTAGTATCAGATCAAAGAAATGGATTTTCATGAGATGTGTTCATATCATCTTTGTTGCCAATGGAACCAGTGCTTTTATGAAAAGGGACTGCATTTGAGTAAGAGATCCCAATTCATTTATTATTTATTCATTATTTCAATGTAATATACCACTCCTGTTAGTGCAGTGTCAGAAACCATGGAAGTAAGGTCTAGAATTATAAGCTTCAAATCTGTGTGGCCCTTTCGTCAGCAAGATGTACAAATCTGCAGAAATGATAAATCATAAGCTTTTTTATAAATTGTAACTTTCATTACTAGATGTGCATGCATATAGCAGGAACTAGGAAAGTGTAGCCCTAAAGATATCACTGGACTAGTTCATTACTGGCTGTGCTGAGGAAGGTTGATGTGAGCTCCAGTCTAACAATGCTGAGAGATACATATGCTTCCTATGGCTGTTACATAGCCGAACTCTTGAGAAACATACATAAATACGCCATGCCGTTTCCTATAATCCAGTATTCTTCAGTATACTTGGTCTAAATAGAAGATCAAATCATCTGTTTGCATTTAAAGTTTTAAATGCTTTAGTCATCATTACATAATATTATTATAGCTTGTTTTCTAATGTGTCATTTGTTGTGTTCTTAGTTTTATTTGTTCTAACATTGTGAGCTGTCTTGAGCCCTACCACCACCACCAAATTGAGAGAAAGGTGGCCTACAGATGAAGCACAATAAACTTGGTTACTTGGTTGAATCCCTGCTCAGCCATGGAAACTCAGTTGAGGCATGGAATTGGCAAAATGTCTCTTGAACTATTTCACTTACTTTTAGAGCCCTGTTAGGGTTGTTGTAACTCACTTCCAGCTTAGTGGCACATGACTGACTACAAAATAAACACCCCGATGCACAAATTTTATTTATTTTTCATTGAAACTCATTTGTATTATTAGCCACATAACTTGGGAAAGAACATCTATGATAGCTTGGTAACATCTTGATGCAAATGCTTAATATTCGATCCATAGAAAGGGAATTCCCAGAGAAAGGGAGCAAACTGCCCGGGAAGGGTGGGCTGTGGTCATGAAAGGGAGAGATCCCTTCACCCATCTCCAGACATAGGATCCCTATGCTCCCAGATACGCTATTTCTAACTTGGGCTGTTAAAAATGAATTTTGGCAGTGCTCGAGATAGAAATACTAAGACAAATGTATTGCAAAATGTAGCCACATGGTTGCTGTTTTGATACGTATTTAGAAAAGTGTGAGACATTAGGGCATTGGCTGTTAAAAGAAAAGTGGAACTCAATAGGCTCTTGGCTATCTTTTAAGCAAAGTTTGACTGACACAGGTCGGTAAAGCTGAGATTGCTTTTTGTGTATTTCTGTATGTGAGAACATTTGTCAATATCCTTTAAGTATAGACCGTATTGTGCTGTAGTGGCACAGTCTCCTTCAGTAAGTAATATGATGAAGCTGCACATTGGCAGAAAATTGGATGACTTCAAAGGAAAATGGTGTTCAGCAACACAACACAGGGGGCTTGCCTGTAGCAGAGCCTCTCTGCCATGTTTTATTTAGCCTTGATTTCTCAGACAGAATGATCCAGTGTTGGAAAGAAAGATTTATTGTACCAGCAACAACGGTGATGCCCGTCTCTTCCCTTTTGCTCTTGCCTACAGGCCTCAGGGTTTGCATCATGGTTACTTTAAAGGGGAGAGTAAAGACGTTTGCACTTCTGAAATATGTTGCAAATTCTGAAATGGTTTCATGTCATGGTTTCACGTCCAGAATTAAAGAAGGATTTCCATCTTGGATTTCAAAAGAAATTGTTTAAGATAGCCATGATGCAAACAAACCCTGTGGCTGAGTTTCTGGGCACTCAGCCACAACACTTGTTCCTGTCATAGAATCATTGTAGTGTTGGAAGAGACCTTAGAGGGCTTCTAGTCCACCCCCCTGTCCAAGGCAGGAGACCTCATACTATACTGGACAGATAGCTATCCAATCTTAAAAAAAAAAAACCCTCCAGCGATGCCCCCTCCCCCAAACATTGGGAGGCAAGCTGTTCCACTGTTTAATGGCTGTCACCATCAGGAAAAATTCTCCTGATTTCCAGGTTGACTCTCCCTCTGATGAGTTTCCACACACTAGTTCTTGTCATACCCTCAGGTGCCACTGAGAATAAATCAATGTCCTCTTCCCTGTAGCAACTCTTCAGGTATTAGAAGACTGCCATCATGTCTCCCCTGAGTCTTCTCTTTGTCAGACTAAACATGCCTAGTTCTTTTAGTTATTCTTCATCTTTATATATTGTATTTAATAGAGTCAGGATCACCATATCTAAGTTAGAGCATTAAGATCAAGCAATAGGCTTGATCCATACTCCAAGGCAATCCTATACACAAGCATACCCAGAGTTAAAACACCTTTGAGTTAAATGGAGCTTACTCTCAGGTAAGTAAATCTAGAATTTCTGCCTTCTTGTGCTGTTTCAATTGATCTGCTGCCACTGCAAAAAGTTCCCATTGTGCAAATTCCCTTGACAAGTTGAGGTAGCACTGCCCTTGAGAGCTGCATCGGTGTCCCTCATAATGTCATAATGGAAGAAACCAAGAACAGGAACCCTTGTTATCAATCACAGGGTTGAGGATGTTCTGTGCTATGTAACCTGGAAAAAACATCAAATGGATTGCAAAAATACTGCGCTGTAACGTTCTATTTCCTTGCTCTTGGCAAGTATACACTGCTTCTCTTTTATTGTGAGCCACCTATGGAAATAATGACAGTATTTTTCATTTTTTTTTTAAATTTCGGTATATCTCACCTCATAAACCACTGCTAAGAATGGGCTGCATATCTCTCAGCAGCAGAACACATTGCCTGTCCCCCCCCCTTGTTTTTGTTTTATTATATTTTTGACCAATTCTCTTTCATTATCTCACCATGCATTTTGTTTGTCCTTTAGAGGCTTTCTCATTTGTCACGCTTAATATCAGTTACTCTTAGCAGCTATAATAAAGGGTATTCCTACAAACCTTGAAATGTTTTCTCTTGTTGCTTGGTTTATTTTGGATAATTCAGGCTCAGGGTTAACCAATGTTAAGACAGAAGAGACTGCAGAACTAAAGATGGATGCAGAGTATAGACACGATTCTGGATATGAAGTACATCATCAGAAACTGGTGAGTATATAGCCTCCTTCCTTACACTTGATTCTGCTGTGTTCTTCTTAGTAATTATGCCCATAATTTTGTTCATGAAAATGCTTCATGGACTTTGGGGATTTTGCTTTTACCTATCTGACTATGAAAATCTTTATTCTTAGAATCCTGAGCATCCTCTATTTTTACCATTTAAAAAATTTACTTGTACTTCTGATGTCCTTGACCTTTCTATGCTAAGAGGTTGCATGTTTCCTCTAAGAAAATAATAGCATGAGGTAGGGGAGAATAGCAGGGAGACACAAGAGAAATTAGTATTTAAAGAAGAAGATTCAATGCACTTGGATCTACAGTAGTTTGGCCCCCAAAGGACATCTTGTTTGCCTTGAAGAGGGAACGGATAGCTTTGAAGGGGCAGTTAACCATTCAACCCTTATCCACATAGGAAAAAATAGGGGGGGGGATAGATGGCAGAATGGGCCAGATAATGTCTGGGCCAGATAATGGACAGGATGAGGGTTAACAAATTGAAACTCAATCCAGACAAGACGGAAGTGCTGTTAGTGGGTGCTTCGCCAGACAGGTTAGAGGGCCACTTCCCTGTTCTGGATGGGGTTGCACTCCCCCTAAGGGACAGGGTCTGTAGCTTGGGGGTGCTCCTGGACCCCGGTCTAACTCTGGAAACCCAGGTGGACTCGATGGCCAGGGCTGCCTTCCTCCAGCTACGGAAAATATATCAGCTACGCCCCTACCTGGATGAACGGAGCCTCATGACAGTTACGCATGCACTGGTAACATCCTGTATTGATTTCTGCAATGCGCTCTACATGGGGCTGCCTTTGAAGACGGTTCGGCGATTGCAACTGGTTCAGAATCGTGCGGCGCGGCTAGTAAGTGGTGGGGCCACTAGGGATCACATCACGCCGATTCTACATAGCCTACATTGGTTACCAGTTGCTGCCTGAGCCCAATTCAGAGTGCTTGTTTTGACATATAAAACCCTAAATGGCTTAGGACCTAGATACCTGAAGGACTGCCTCCTTCCATATGAACCTACCCGGCAATTGAGATCAAGCCAGGGGGCCCTCTTGAAAGAGCCATCCCTCAAGGAGGTAAGAGGGATGGCTTGCAGACACAGGGCCTTCTCGGCAGCTGCCCCCAAGCTATGGAATGCCCTCCCAAGTGAGATCCGCCTGGCACCAACACTGATGACATTTCGGCGCCAGGTAAAAACCTTCCTGTTCCAGAAGTTTTTTAATTGATACAATTTAGATTGTGGGTCTTCTGATGGCAATTTTATTGTGATGATTTTAGTATAAGGTTTTTATCATTGTTTTAATTATTTATTGTTTGATGTTTTTAACTGTTTTAATTCTTTGGTTGAAAGCCGCCCAGAGACCTTTGGGTAGTGGGCGGCATATAAGTTGTAAACATAAATAAATAATAAATAAATAAATAGCAAAGGAAAATAAAGAGCCAAAGTGGTTTCTTAAATGTTTTGGTCTTTTGGAAAAAATAAATAGTGCTTCTTTACTTCCTTAAGTGGTGATTTGTTTGTGTGTGCTTTGTCAACCCTTTGGCATGTTTTCTTACTCTGCACTCCAATTTGTTTTAATCCTCAGAACCACATACTTTCTCTTTATCTTTTCTGAGCTTTATCTTTTCTAAGCTAATCTGTCATATCAAGTACCTTGATCTGGTTTGAAATGTCATTTTATTTTTCTTCTGGGAAATATTTACATTTTATACTGACATGAACTGATAGCACAAGGTATATATGTCAGCATTGGTTGTGCAGGCTCAAGCTCTTGTATGTCAGCGCAAGAAACTCAGTTGGGCCAGACACTGTCCACCAATCTAACTTCCCTCGCCTGATGTTTGCGAGGACAAAAAAAGGCAAAGAATGCTACCGTTGCTGGAAGAGAAAGGCAGTAAAGAGTAGCAATAATAGAAAATTAGCTTATATTAGTTTAAAAGAAAACTTAAAGCGATTTAAGAGCTTTCACTTTCATATTCCTTTGCCTAAACCTCAGGTATTATGCATTACCTTAAAGAAAAAATCCAGTGTTTCTTCCATTGAATCTTTGTATATTATATAAAAATAGAGTTACTATGGTCTAATCTGAAATAGCTAGAAGAGAAAGTAAGTTAGTTAGAAATAGCTTCATAAGCCATCGTTTTTCAGATTTCCAAGCTTTCTCCTTTTTTGCATATTCCCAGTCATTAGCTGAGTCATGAGTTCCTGTCCATGAATGAAACCAAGTTCCCAGGATTGCAGGTCCTCCTTCTAGAGGACTAGGGGATTCTCAAGTATGGCCTGCCATGTGGGGTAGGAGATGAAGCAAGCATGGTGGGATTGGCAACAACAACAACATTCAAGGATGCTGTGAAAGTAGGCCATTAGGATAAAGTCCTAAAGAGAAGTAAGCAGTCATGAGGAATTGTAAAAACAGAATGGATTTTGTGTGAGCCTGTTCACGTGGTGGGAATCATTGGGTAGCTGAGTGAAATGAATATTATCAATTTGGAAGATTGCAAAATACATTATATTTTTAAAAGTGCCCTCTCTAATTTTGTGATTAATTGGTTTTCTTTTATATATATATATAGGTATTTTTTGCTGAAGATGTAGGTTCAAACAAAGGTGCCATTATTGGATTAATGGTGGGAGGTGTTGTCATTGCAACAGTAATTGTCATTACTTTGGTGATGCTAAAGAAAAAACAGTATACATCTATCCATCATGGTGTAGTGGAGGTGAGTGAAAATTTCAGGAGTTTCATGAATTGAGATAGAAGCCAAATAATTCAATCATTCTTTGCCCTTTGTTTAGCACCAGATAATTTAATCCATGAAGTTAAGTGTCTATCCAGTACTCAGACAAGATCAGGGTTTTCTGAAACAATTCTAAACTTTTGTGAGAGGAATTGGAGATTATACCTTTAGATTATAAATATAAGTGGAAACTAGATTGTGCACAACCCATATTCTGTTCTAGATCCAATTGTTTAATCTGACTAACACAAAAAGAGGGAAAAGGCTTCCAGGTCTTCCATGGCTTCCCCTGGTACACTGTTTTTGGGCACAGGCCTCCAGGCAGTCTAAGTTGTAGGAAAAGGCCTTGGCAAAGACATGGCAGCCAACGTATCTGTCTTGCAGCCGGTCTGTGCTACTGACTGAAAAGGAGGAGGTCGAAGAATCAACAGTGATAGCTAGAGTAGATTCATTGAATAAACTGCTGAATGGCAAAATCATTACACTGTAAATTTCATTCATTCAATGGGTCATCTTTATTTGGCATGAGGAATTAGTTTAAGGCTTTTGTACTATAACTCGGGCAGTAGTGTTACATGTATCATAGCAGGTATTAGCCATCACTAGAATACTGGAAAACTGAAACAAGCAGGATGTTAATGTTTTGTAGGCATGCAAATTAAGGAATGTTTGACTGTTAGACATCTCAGTGGTTTAGGTCTCTGGCTGGACTCAGTGACCCACAGAGTCCCTTCCAACCCTGCGATTCTAAGATGATGATGATTGTAACTGGAGATTGTCAATATAGATTTGTTATAGGAGGAGATGAATGTATCTTTATATTAGCAAGCTCTGGTGGGTGACTTAGATTGTAGTCGAGAGATGTCGTGATGTTCCCTGGACCTGTCCCAGACTTAACAAAATGTGATGACTGTGGCAGCTAGGTAAAACATTTTCCTCCATTCTGAATCAGCTTATATAAATGGAGTTATAAACTATGCCACTCTTAAATTGGGAGCACTGTATCTTTAAAATTGTATACTGTAATTCTGTGATTCTTCATGTGGAATTAGTTATAGAAAAATCATTTTGTCAATCCCCGTCCACATTCATCTCTATGGTTCGAGCTCTGTGTAATTATTTCTCAATGACTAAAATCCAGTTGCTTGGCGTAGTGAATCCCTACAGGTCTGTGGGGATTTGATAAGTCATTATCTCTGCAAGTTCTGTGGAGTCAATGAGCCAACTAGAGTTGTGACTTACTACTCTGAGCCATAGAATTCTACTCACCAGCTTTGAGCTCTCCATTGTAGAACTTGACTATTATCTTGCTTCTACCTGCCTTAGGTGGATGCTGCAGTGACGCCTGAGGAACGCCACCTTTCAAAGATGCAACAAAATGGTTATGAAAATCCCACCTACAAGTTCTTTGAACAGATGCAGAACTAGAACACCACAGCAGCCTCATGAGTTGGACAGCAAAATGATTGCTTCACTGCCCATCGGTGTTAAGAGAATAATGTGGAAACAAGCAAGCAAACAAACACTTTGTTTTATTATTTACTCATTATCGCCTTTTGACAGCTGTGCTGTAACACAAGTAGATGCCTGAACTTGAATTATAAAATCAGTAATGTATTCTCTCTTCTCTCTTCTCTCTCTCTCTCTCTCTTTACATTTCAGTCTTTAAACTACATTATCAATGAATGTTTTTTGTGTACTGTAAAGTTTAGCTGTACCTAACTAGTGCATGAATAGATTCTTTCCCAATTATTTATCATATAGCTCCTTTAGGCAGTTGTATATTATTCTTGTGATTCGTGATGGAGAAACAAAAACAGTCATAACTGAAATATGCTTTAAGAATTGATGGGGATGCTTTCTGTGTATGTGGGATTATGCTGCTTCTCTTTGCTGGGTTTTCTTCTTCTGACCACTATGCATTTTAAAAGACAAATCTATAATTTTTCCCCTTCATCCCCCCCCCTTTTTTTTGAAAGAGAGGTATTCCAGATGAGTTGAGATTATTTTCCTCTGCAGTTGCATTTTATTGTACAGATTGTTGCTTCTGCTGTACTAGTGAAGTAGAAATCATGGGGATACACATTTGTTTCTTTGTGCCTGTTTTATGTGCACACTTTAGGCATTAAGGGAGTAAACTTTTTTCCATGTATCATTTCATCTTTAAATAAAAAAGAATCCCTGTTAATTGTGAGCACTTTTATAGGGGGCGGGGGTAGGGAAAGTGCCTGCTGGTTGGAAAAAAAATTGATGGGGATCTACAAAACATTTCTGCAGGATGATTGTACAGAATCATTGCTTATATGAATTGATAGCTTTCTACACTGTGTTACATAAATAAATTACAAATAAAACCATTGGACAAGAGTTTTATTTGGACGAATAAAAAAAGTTATTGGGAGGGGTTTTACAGTGACCATCATTTATTCATACTTGGGGTTGGGTAGATTCTGGGGGGGCCCGGGCCGTTTCAGGTGGGGATATGGATCATAGAATTCCCATTTTGAATATAGTGGAACAAAATGGCTGTGGGTGAGAGGGGTGTTTGCTTGGGCATGCCTTCCCTCAAAAATGTCTCTTTTTTGAGTTTGTATAATAGTGTTTTAATGTAAATAAATACATTCCTGGAGGAGTTCCGTTGTAGTGGTGTGATTCTGTAACCGCTGTTCATGAGTTGTCTGCTTAACCAATTGCACACATTGTTACAGAAGGGATTTTCAGGGCCTCCTTGGGAAGCATTAAAAATGGGGAGCTGATCACCTAAAAGGACTCATAGCAGCACTGCTTTAACCCAGTTGCCTTATTGAAACTGGAAAAACAATTACCGTAAATACTTATTTATTTATTTATTTATTATTGTATTTATACCCCGCTTATCTTTCGTACGAAACTCTAAGCGGCTTACACGGGCGAGCAAGCGCCAATAAATATACTTGAGTATAAGTTGGCCCGAGTATAAGTCGAGTCCCCTAATTTAACCCCCCAAAACTGGGGAAACGTATTGACTCGAGTATAAGTCTAGGGTGGGAAATGCAGCAGGCCTGGCAGCTCCTCCTTTGTGAGCTGGGGGAGTGGTGTGTGATGTTTAAAATGACTTTTAACCACTGACCCAAACACTTGCCAGGCCCTGCTGCATTTCCCACCCTAGACTCCCCTGTGATGCAGAGGGGGGTCATGAAAAGCGGCACACAAAGTTTAAAATGACTTTTAGCCACCAACCCAAGCACTTGCCTCAGTGGCTAAAAGTATTGACCCGCATATAAGTCGAGGGCCCCTTTTTTCAGCCCAAAATTAGGGCTGAATAACTAGGCTTATATTCAAGTGTATACAGTATCTCTCCTGCCGCTCACGGTCACACCCTTGCCAAGACCCCTTTGGCAATTGGCTGGTGGCAGAAACATTTCAGGAATGAGGAGGGTTTTCCCTTCAGCCGTAACTCAGGAGCCCCCTTTCTGCTAGGGATGTGGGGGAACAGATCTACCAAAGTCTCGCATCTTGGTGGAAATAAGCTGTCAGCATGGCAAAACATCTTGTTGAGGATTCCCAAGGCTCCAAGAGGGATTCTTGCAGAGGATTTTCAAAGTCTCCCAAGTCTCCAGCACAAGAGAGGTGTGAATTTATTTTGCTGAATTTATAAAATGGATGTGTGATCAAGACAATGGAGACTCTCTCTTGCCATGAAAAAGGGAGGGAGTGTTCTTCATTAGGTTCTCTGCAAACCATGACTAATGGGTTCTTTCCCCGGAATCTTTCCAAGCTGAGCCCAAGTGTTTTCTCAGCCCAGCCCCACTATACAGAGCATGTCATGCCGTTTCCCGCCATTTTACTTCAGATCCGTTTCATTCATCTCTGAGGCTGCAGTGTTGAGGAATATGTGTCCTTATGTCACCAAATTTGTGTCCTTCCCTATCTGTCTGTCTACTTGCTCCTTGGCAGCTCAGGGGAGGGGACTCAAGGCAGTCTCTTCTCCAAGGCTCACCCTGTAAATATCGCACCTGCCAATTCATTGCCAGCTCTCCAATAGCGAGAACATATAATTAATTTGTTAGCCCAGGAAAACACATCTTAATTGGGGGGGGGCAATGAAAGTATCTGAAACAGATAGGATGCTGGAATCTACATAATCAATATTGGCATAACAAGGATTTTCTGCAAGGGGTGTTCCTCCTGACCCACCAGACCATACAGGTGGAACTCAAAAAAATTAGAATATTGTGGAAATGTTCATTTAGTTCAGGTGTGGTATCATCATCTGTGTGCGACAGATCCAAATGGCATGAATAGTAGTGTGAAAGCAAATCTGTGCAAATCTGTATGAATGTTATAATTTCTTCTTTATGGTCACTCACTTCTTTGCCCTTCTACAAAAGTAAATTTCTCTGAATCTGTTCAGACTTCCACAAGTTGTTTTCCCCTCTTTTTGTTTTCCTATAATTAGAAACATTTGTCTTATTCTTGTCCCCCCCCCCACTCCACCCACTTTGTAGGAATTGGCCCTGTGGCAAAGGGCACCCTTCCAGATGCTAAGGGAGTATCTTCACTAAGGTTCTTTGTATTTGAAACATATATGACACTTTGTGATTTCACTGGCCCCTGGGCTGTTTTATGGCATGTGCTTCAAAAATTGTTTTCTGATGTTATGGGCACACTTGTTGTCATGCTTTTATTACACTATGTTAAAGCCACAAGCCAGAGATTAGGCTATACCTAGAAAATGCAAAAGTGAAAAAATGCCTTCCACAGGTGAACCCAACATGCACGTTGCAACAACAGGCAGCTTCCATTGTTTTTGGCTATGTATGAGTCAGACTATCATTGCTACATGCATAAGGACATGTAAGTTTCATTGTAGCATTATTAATTATGCATACACAAAGTTTGGGGTACAACCATCTCTGGTCCCAGGCTGCATGTCTCTGTATGTGAGTCTCTCTCTGTGTGTGTCTCTCTGTGTCTCTGTGTGTCTTCATGAGATGAGTGAGTATGTGTGTGTGTGTGTGTCATGAATGTCTCTGTGGATGTCTGTGTGTGAGCTGCCTGGGACCAAGAAGCTTTATTGATAACAGTAAACAAGTGCACACAATAAGACAAAGGATGCTCTTGGTCACATAATGCATTCCATTGGCGGGGGGAGAGAAACACACCTTATCTTGGAGGAACATACTTAGCTAGTGGGGAGTTATTGATAAGGGAAGAGAGGAAAGGAAGCTTTGGGCTCAGTCACAGGCCAGCTGTGCCCTGATATCCTGCCATTGTTTTTCTGGCCTCCTGACTTATGCCAGGTCAGCATGAGCTTAACTGCACCGGGTGCCCTGCTTGCTCTGAACGTGTCTGTCCAGGGTTCAGTCTGCCACGGTGCTTGCCAGCTTACTGGGGTTCAGAGCCTATTGGGGTATGGAATCACCACATTTCATAGCATAGAAAAGAAAGGCAATATGTGAGTTTACTCAAGATGGTCACTTCTGGTTAAGGCTGGCTACAACTGTAGTTTATATATCCAGCTTAATTTACACTGTCTATTGTCTCAGAAGTATTTGTAGAGTACAGTGGACCCTTGTTTAACAAACAGTTTGCATAACATAAAATTTGTACAACATAAAATATTCCGGAGATAGGGGAAACTTGCTTAACAGAATTGCCTTTGGGGCAAATCCGTACAACGTAAAATTGGGATTACTCCATTTTCAATGCATTCCTATGGGAAATTTGTATAAAGGAAAATTTGCCTAACATAATTTCATTTGGAACAAATTAATTCCTTTATACAAGGTACCACTGTATTTTAACCAGTGGCTTCCAATCTGTCATATCTCTACTCATCAGCACCCTCTGGCGGACTCTCCGTACTATAACAGTCAGGCTCAGCTGTGTAAAAAGCCAGATTTAGCACAATTTAGCAATAGCGACAAAAAGATTTCCCCTGCTGTGTTTCTATTTTTGTAACTTAGTTTTAAACAGGCATATTCAGTTTAGCAGACACCAACAACAGTTTCCCCTTTTAAGTACAGTTCTTTTTAACGTTTAATCCATGGCTAAGTAGAGATTTGAACCCAGGTCTCCAAGCCCTTAGTTGTTCACTCCATCCACTACACCACAGTCTCCATTATGAACTCCCCCAAATGTTGCCTGGCAGGAGTTCCTTAACAGATCCTTACAAATGTCATGTTCCATTTAAGACAGCCTTCTGCAGGTGTGCCATGATCACATTTACACCTAGAGTATGAAGATGGGCTTCTGGGTCTTTTTGTATTGTCCCTAAAGCACCAATTACATCCTGGACACTTAGTTTTCTTCTGCCATCATCACTCTGTCTCAATAAGTCATGGTATTTGGCTGCCTTTTCAAAATCCTCCTCTTAGATGCTAGCATCCCCAGGTACTGCCACATCTCTTATCCAGACCTGCTTCTTTTTAACAATTCCCAAATCAAGATCATTCTGAGCCAGATCTTGATAATTCTGAATCCAAAAGTGCCTCTTATTTTGCCTTCTCAGTTTTCAACAACTTTTTTTTTCAGAATCCCACAGCTACGAATAAGGTGATTATCTTTCTTTTACTTCTTCACACAACCAACGTACCTGTATACTGCTATCATGATTTCTCAATCTGGGATTTAATTGCATTTCAGTGGACTACTTTGCTACATGTTTCTTTGTTATTATAGTTATTCACTATTTCTTCACATGGCTAGTGGCATGGGGACAGACAAAAAGTCAAAGTCTAAACAGTACGCATCAAGTCCTTGGCAGGGCAAGACGACATGCCTGTAAAATCATTGGTTCTTGAATTTCAAATAAACAGCTATTGGTAGCTATTTTAAACTGATCACCAAAGATATTGGGGTGACTCCAGTTGCTGAAACAAATGTTGGGAGATGACGACCAGATTTTCCTTTCCATATTCTTTTGGTTCCTTCCCTTGATGTACGATTTCTGTACTTTGTAGTTTTGAAGTGGCATGTTGATGGAACTGCGACTTCTACAAGGTATGTTTTTGTTTATTGCTTACCCAGAAATACAGAAGCCAACTTGCTAAAATTAACTGTTTGATCTAATGAAATTCACTGGTCAGATAATCCTGATATTATGTGCAGTATTATTGATTTCTATGTGTTTGCCCCAAGCATGGCTGTGTCAGTTACATCCAACATGTACACAAACAGCAGCATCATAAAAAAAATAATAAATTATGCACACTGTCTTTCAAACTGTACAGGACTCCAAACTTCTTTCTGTGTAAAATTTTATTTCTGACTTTACTATATTGACAATTTTATGCACAAATATTTTAGAGTAAAAATAGAAAATAATTGTTTCATGTAAAATTACCAAAAAATTCAACACAAAAAGAAATACATAATTATCAGAGTATGTGACCTTAAAGAGTAAAAATGTATGCAAAAAACCCTTCCATTTACAAAAATTTGGGAATATACCATTTATATTTTTCTTCCAGCGGCCACAATGCCATTTAACATACAATAATCTATACCCTCTCACTGAAGACATCAAATTAGCCACAGATTGTCCCCCACAAAAATCTGATAAATATTTAATCTAGACCAAGTGATGGTTAGAGCCAACCCATTGAAATTAATGGAACTTTAAATTAGTAAAAGCAACTTTGTTTCATTTCTTTCAGTGGGTTTAACTCTAAGCACAACAAAGTCTGGATCTAATCCAATGTTTAAAAAACACATTGCTTCTTTATAAATGGGTAAAATATTACAAGTGCAGCAAATTCACGAAGGAAATATAATGAAAGTTTAAAGTTCAGAAAACAAATCCCATGTATATAAAAGAATGGCCACATGCCATATTCCCTATTATGGCTTATTCTATTATGTGCATAGCTGAATATATCTAAGAAAGCATTAATGCATGTAACTTGTGATCACCCTAGGAAATATTAGATGCCTGGTATACCTCAAAATACATCTTGCAAACATATGCACTAGTAAGATGTGTTACATTATGTTTTCTTTAGTCCTGACACCCTGAAGCATTTCTTTTCAGGTACAATCTGATCCCTTTCCAGTTCAGCTGAATGGTTCCTACTATGCATAGAATTCACATTTTTAACATATGATTCAAATGGGAACTTCTGTTACCATAATATTTTTCAAACTTTGGAGAGAAAAATATTCCCAACCGGTTAGAAGAATAGAACAGTAGCACAAAACTGCAGTTCTTTGTTCTTAAATGGCAAGGCCCACTTGGGAGAGTGGACAATTGGCTACTGGACTGTCACCAAAATGTTAATGCTTTCTTTGCCTAAAATACTATTTTACTGCCACAACATGTTCCTCTAATTTCTATGAAGAGCCTGAAAAATAAATGTATAGCCAGACAAAATCTGTGGTTCTATTACTGCAAATACAGTTCTAGCTCCATGGGCTAAGCCACAAATCATGTTTACTCATTAGTATAAGCTTGATTCTCAACTACGAATGACTTGCTCATAAAGATGAATATGCTTTTTAAAATAAATCTGCAGTTTTACAGATTATTAAGTGAAACCACAACTTGTAATAGCTTTGTCCTTTTAATTATAAAAAGCCTGTATTCAGAACATATCACACAAATGGTAGATGAAGAAGAGACAAATATATACCATGAATCTGCTTTCCAGGTTTTATAAGGTATCCGAAAGATTATTATGGAGAATATGCGGGGGATGGGGTGAGGCTAACAATGCACTACTACCAGTATCTCTGCATTTCATCTAGATAATACTTAAAAATATTAACTCGCTGAACTACATTTTGTTTAGTTTGAATAATACACACCTTTTAATTTCCAAAGCACCAAAAATAACACCTTGGAAACTAACCAACTTAAAATAAACCCTGCATTTTTATTTTAATATGGCAATCTATATAACATAAGGAAGTCAGATTTCATTTCTGATGAATATAGCTGCAGTTTTATCTCGTTTCTGAATAGGAAGGGGCCTCTCTCTGTGATTAACATAAGTCTTCAGTTCAAAGTCGACTACAGTGCAAGTACAAGCAGAATCAACTGATATACTCTGCAGTGTAGAATAAAAGAACGCAAACCCTATTCTTTGGATGAGAGACAGAATTTCAAGTGTTTAATCTCCTAAAGAGGAAGAATGTGGAAACTTTTGTGCCACACATTAAGCTCAGTAATGTCTCTCAAGATAATTAAGTATTTTCCCTCAAATATGCATATTATCTACATATTGTATCAAAATACTCATAATTGGGTTTTGGCCGCAATGGCCTTAAACTTGGATCTCTTTCTTCATTAATTATCTTCAGTTCTGCCTATATTACACTTCTTTTACTAATAAACAGAGAGATCATATTACAAGCATGGTACTTTTCAGTGTGTTTCTTACTTTACATGCTTACCTAATAATGAGCATGTTAATAGCTCCTCTGTTTCTGGCAATATATTACATCCCATCTGGTAGCTTAACGACAGAAGTGCACAGAACTAAATTCAAAATATTAACATTTTATGTTCTGTCAATGCCTCGGTTTCTTATAATGGTGGGGGGGAAATCATCAGTTGGTCTTCATAAAGAATACCAACAGATTTTGCATTTTCTTACCAATTCCAGACTGGTTACAATAGATGCGTTCATGTTGGAGAAGAATCTGTACAGTCCCTTCAACACTCTAAACATGAAATATATATCTTTAAGTGAAAAAGATCCAAATTTATGGGAGTCTTAGTTCTCTGTAGAAAAACCATGCATATTGAACTGTCGAGGAATAGAAGAAGTGCCCATGTTAAGACCAGAAACTGCTCAGTATACAATAAAGGCCTCATGCTTCCAAGCTCTTCGGTCCTGGTACTTAGTTATCTTTTTCTGTTTGTAGAGATGCTGTAGCCAACGCAACTGCTGTGACAGGTTGTGCAATGCCATGGAGTTGCATCTTTGCCAGTTTCTTTTGTTCACACTCTGTGACCAACCGGTTCAGCTCTGCGGCACTGTATCCAATGAGAGTCTTCAAGTCACAGACAAATTTGTAGACAAACCTCTTGCCTTGAACTTTGCAGATCATATCTCCATCATAGTAATACCTTCATTGAGAAAGAAAATGTTCTTGAAAAGTAACTGAACGTGACAAAAGCTGAGTGAAAAGAATGTGAAGTTATGGATACACTGAATGGTGGAGACAATTCATTGCATCTGAAACTTGAACTTTATTCAAATCCCTGCTTCAGCAAACCAATGCCTCGCTACAGCGTGAATCAACATACACTGAAGTGCATAAGGAATACTAGAATTCCCCAAAGCCCCAGTCAATAACAATGGAAGACAATTGTTAAAGGTAAATAAAGTATCTCACAATAGCAACAACCAGAAGTAATACTGTTTTAGGTCGTTTTGTATGTCATTATTTGACAGATTTTCTCTGCAAATCATATTTGACAGAGTATTTGTCCAACGTGATTTCAAAATATATGCTTCTGTGTATACCCCAACCCACCCCTTTCCTAAAACACCTGTCTTTAATTTTAATTGCTTTGCCTCAACTAGGAATATGTCTGGCCATGAGGAAGGGGGGGGGGTTTAGCAGCACACTTAAGCCAAATTAAGCCTTATTTTTCATTCCTGTAGGAAAGCAGTATATCCAGAGTGAGCTCCATATACATCAAAGCTAGACTCGGTTTTGCTGCTGCATTCTAACACAGATACCCTGAACATTTCTTCGCTTTTGTGGATGCTATGAGTTTTGATTAAAGGCATGTAAAAAAAAAGCATATGCTATCAAGGTAGATTTTTAAAACCATTTCCCTAAAAACCTGAGGTTATATTTTGGAGTTAGTGATACAAATAGGCCATGTAGCATTCAGAAACACTTGACACAGACATAAGATTCCATGTTTACAACAACACAGAATGACTGTGGCTTTACTCCTGCTGCCGGATCTCACCTCAAGCAACAGGCTGCATGAGCCTCGTGGTGCAGTGGTTAAAAGCCTGTACCGCAGGGAAAACTGTGCTCACGAACTGGGGTTCAATCCCAGGTAGCAGGCTCATGGTTGACTCAGCTTTCCATCCTTCCGAGGTCGGTAAAATGAGTACCCAGCTTGTGGGGGGGGGGGAATGTGTAGCCTGCATACTGTAATTAAAACTGTAAAACCAACCAGAGACTACTTGAAGTGGTATGGGGCGGTATATAAGCAGACCACTTTGCTTTGTTTAAGGGATACAAAGGAATAAATAATGGTTTATGCAGAGCCTCATCAGTCAAAAACGTTTATATACTAGTTAGTTATTCAAGAATCATCAAGTTACTTAAGAAATGTAGCAACCTTGAATGGAATACGCTTATGAGAAGAAACTACAGTGATGCCTTGAATTACAAAATTAATCCATTCCCATGGATTTTTCGTAATTCAAAATTTTCCTTGTTCAAAACACGGCTTCCCACAGGAATGCACTGAAAACAGATTACAATAGGCTTTCAAAAGCCTGCCCCAACTCAGGAAGGCAGGCGGCTTTCCAGCTGCTGGATCTCGCTTCATGCAATTGGCTGCAGCGAGAGCCAGCAGCTGGAGTAAAGCCTCTGCCCCCCCCCCCAGCCTGAGCTGTAAAAACCAGCTGGGGGTGGTGGAGGCGATGGGGGAATCTTTACTCCAGCCACCAGATCTCGCTTCAGGCAATGGGCTGCAGCGAGATCCGGCGACTGGAGTAAAGCTGCCCCTCGATCACAGCCCAAGCTGTCAAAACCAGGTGGGTGGTGGAGGCAAAGGGGGACGGCAGCTTTACACCTGCTGCTGGATCTCGCTTCAAGCAACAGACTGCAGTGAGATCTGGTGGATGGAATAAAGCCGTCACCCCCTCACTTCCGCCACCCAGCTGGTTTTGACAGCTCGGGCTCTGTGTGTGGGGGCAGCGGCAACTTTACTCCAGCCACCGGATCTCGCTGCAGCCCATTGTTCAGAGCCAGGTGACAGTCAGGCACACAGCCACCTGACCCTTGCTGCTGTGGCACAAAATTGAAAAACCTCCGCTCTCCCATTCTGAGCCAGGCAGGTGTCGGTGTGTGTGTGTGTGTGTGTGTGAACCTGCCTGACCCTTGCCTGGCTGAGAAAGAATTGTCAAAATCATCTGTATGGCAGTGGGGAGGGGGGAAATACTACACTCCTGCCCTCTGGTCCGGGTTCAGCCAAATGGTTGCAGTGAGACGTAGCGGCAGGAGTAAAATGGCTGGCCGCCACTCACCACCACCACATAACTGATTTTGACAGCTTGTTGAGGGGGTTTCCTTGCAACCCAGCAAAGCAGGGGAAGCTCTTCCTCTGCTTTGCTGGGTCGGGACAGGCTTTCCCTATGAATGCCTTGAAAAACAATTAATTGAATTTTTTTATTAAACAACAATCTGCCTTTTTTGTAATTTAAAATTACCCTATAACATCGGATTTCCTTTTGTAATTCAAGTTTTTGTTGTTGTTCAAGGCATTCGTAATTAAAGGCATCACTTTATTTTGAGGTACATGCTTGGGACAAGTAATGGAAGAGCCAATATCATGAAGGTCTGCGGGTAAATGGTTACTGCCACAGAAGAATGTTGGCCTGGATGAGTTCTAATCTGAGTTAGTATAAGTAGTTCTCATACTATCACCTGGCAGCAGCCATTTCAAATGCAGAGCGAGTTGGGAAGCAGGGCCTTTTCATCAATTTGACAGAAAGACCTGCTCTATCAGCTTTAGCCACCAACTTCAGCTACTGAAGCAGATGACATGGCTTCTACCTTCAGCTAGACGACATCAATTCCATCAGGCTACAATGGGGGGAGCTGGAAGAAAGCTTTCACTGGCAGTTTTCATCCCAGAGGGCTATTATAAAAACTACTTCTTAACTGGAATAATGGAAGCTAACTTTTGCTATTTCTGTGTCTATTCCACCCCTTTCTTATTTTTATTGGTCATATATATACTACTCAAGAAGCCATCTCAACCCAACAAGAGGATACAAATGCTGTAACAATTGTTTTGTTTAGTTTTTCACTTACCGTAAAGCACGGCTCAGTTTCTCATAGTTCATAGTTGGCTTATTTTTACGCTGTCCCCATTTTTGTGCAACTAATTCTGGTTGATTTAGTTTGAACTCTCCTTCATCACCAACCCATGAAATGCAATCACGAGCATCTTTATCAGTAAGAAGCTCAAGCAAGAATTGCCATAATTGGATCTGACCATTATTTCCTATTGAGAAGTGATGAAAATACAAACACACATCAATATTGATTTAATGACAATACTATATTGTGTAAATCAACAAAATAAAAATGCTGCAAGGAAAAAAGTTATAAACAGTTGTATTAGACTATTACAATAAATAACTACAAATAAACATAGCTGCTTATTAAGACTAAAATGTCAGAACAAGTGAGCAAGCTTACTTGTCAAATACGAAAAATGTTCAACATGAAGCTAAAATGGCCCAATAATTTTTTTTTAGAATTAACCTGGAAGTTCAATTTGCTAAAATCGATAACACATACCTCTAATAAATATCACTTGTGTGTGAAGATCTACACTGTACTCATTTTTAAGTTATCTTAAACAAATTGCTTGTGCTTGTTTATAAGCAAGTGGCCTGTTCATACACATTAAAGATGGTGGGCTAAATTCAATTTTAATTCAAACTAGAATGAACTGATTGAAATGTATGAAATCTTTAAGTGAACACTTACAGAAGATTCACTGATCTATTCTATCTGGAACTAAAATCAGATTTAGCTCTTACCTTTTAGTGATACAAATGCATCAATAATTCTTAAGTTTTAGAGAATGAAGGAAATTTACTTAGAAGCCTTACTGAACTGAATAAATAAAGAATTATGAATGCAAAGACCAATTGGGCAGTTTCCAGTCTGCTGCCTGTCACATGCCCAGATTGACTGCATTACCTAGGCACATCCAAAAATGCAACTCACAGCTCTACAATTGCTGTTTACTTCGGGTCAGTTTTAAAATAAATGAGAAACTTACTCTATAAGGTGTTTCTGAAACAATTTAGCCAGTATCCTACTGTAGAGACACAGAAGGAAGAGGCATCATGCATGTGTTGCCTCATTATACCAGGCTCCCTAATATAGTCTGTTCTCGTAACAAGTTGTAAGATTTGTCACATTTCTGGTCATGCATCAGAAATCTGGTGGCACTTGGTATTGCCATTCCATTCCAAATTTAGGCAGAAAGACTGTGGCCACTTTATCTCAACCTCGAGACTTTTTCAAGAACAGTCGCCAAGACAAATAATAATTATAATAATTTCACACAGCTGGGCACATTACATATTAAACACAACAGGAATACCAGTAATACTAAAACATTTATTTCAGTGTGAAGTTTCAAGGATCATAATCTGAAGAATAGATAAAATATGAATATTCGTCAAAACTCTAACATACATTCTGACAGTAAACAAACAAACAAACTAGTAGGAAATAAATGGAAATGGAGGAAATGATGGTTGCATAAACCAGAGGAAGAAAAGCTAACAAAAGTCAAAGCATACCAGCTGTGTTTTCTGTACAAAAGAATACTGATACATCCAACTGCTTTTCTGAAGAGTCAGCAAGAAATATTCAAATATATAAACAATGTTCATTTGAAGTAAACTATAAATACGTGATGTAATAACTCATTTGCACTAAAGTAAAAATACAGTATTCCAAAACATTTGGTGACTTCTCCAGTACAATCCCCAAGTAATTGGAAATTCTACTTCTTCCACAGGCAATTTTATTAATGCTTTCTCTTTTCCCCAGCGAAGTCAAATATTAATTACATTAAATTTGCCTTTTGCTTCATCTTGTAAGAAACTCACAAATTTCACAATTGACCTAAGGCTTGCAGCGTTCAGTGCAAACTATTTTTTAAATACCTGTTCTATTTCCGGGTGAACTTCTATCTTCTCCTGAAATCCTTGGTGCTCTCTGCACTTTTGCTGGTTTTGTGCTACTGTTTATTACTTTAATAGTAGTTGGAGTAGCAGGCTGTACAGAAGCTGGAATAATTTGCACAGCTACAGAAAATAAAACATTACATAATAAAATTGTAGAAGCCCACACTTATACAACAAAGCTGTAATATAAAAAACCCTCTTACCATTATGTCCCAAACATCTGATGTAGAATACAATATTCTGCTTGAAATCTGAAGAATGACGGAAAATGGTGGACTGACACTATTTCTTAAGTCTTAGCAGGTCTAATCTATATTACACAGATGAACTTCCCCACAGTAAGGGTTTGGACATGTCGTAATATATCCATTATGACTGAACCAGTATGCTGTATTAGAAACATTTACTTCTGTGTGTATCAAGTCTGTGCTGTTTAGATTTTAAAAGCAATATGACCACTCAGAACTCACATTTCCATTTTGAGGGTTAGAAGAGCCAGTAACCCATGAAGTTCTATATTATTTTTGCATTTTTAGAACAAAAGCTTTGTAGTGTTGTGATAAACAGAAACTCTGTATTAAATACGAAATATTTCCCATTTTGTTCTAACTATGCTCAATCATGTTCAAATATTTTCTTAGTTTCCATAGTTTATTCTCTTTCTCCTAGATACAAAATAGAACCCATGGGCAAAGAAGTTACAATACCTGATCACTGGAAATCCTGGACATTATCTTTCTCCTTGCCAGACTTTACTACACTATAGTTCAATCACTTTCAAATATCTCTTAGCAATTGTAAAATCACAACATCACTTTAATAAATGCAGAGTTTAGAGTTACATTCAGTACTAAATGGGAGAAAAATATTCCCATTCAAACACACTTCATTCTATCTCCAAGTCCATAAACTCTCTAATAGCATCTCTGTAGCAAATAATTTAAAATTATTTAACAATTCTGAACCTTAACACAAAACAATGAGTTGGATAGGTACAGCTTTTAAAAATATTAAATACATCTTTGTTTCAAAATTTGAATATTTGAAAAATGAAATGAAATGTGGTGGTACCTTGTATAAAGGAATTAATTTGTTCCAAACAAAATTTTTTAAGCAAATTTTCCTTTATACAAATTTCCCATAGGAATGCATTATCACAACCATTTCATGTTGTACGGATTCGCCCCACAGACAATTCTGTTAAGCAAATTTATTCTTTCTCCAGAATTTCTATGTTGTACAGAGTTGATGTTATAAAAACTGTTTGTTATACAAGGGTCCACTGTAATTAAAAGAAGAGATTTTGGGATGAGATAAGATGTACAAAATCAGATACGTTCCTTAGAAGCATCACTAAAAGTGCAGACATCATGTGTTTCAGAAATGTAGCCACGCCTGGGACTTGTATTTATCTTTGTACTGAAAACATATTTCAAATATGTTTCTTCAGAAATATATGGCACAACTTACGTTGATCAATAGTAACTGTTGCTATTTCTCCAGAGTGTTCCTGGCTTGCCAATACATCTGCAATATACAAGGAAAATATCATAATTTTTCAAAATTGAAAGAAAGAAAGAAAGAAAGAAAGAAAGAAAGAAAGAAAGAAAGAAAGAAAGAAAGAAAGAAAGAAAGAAAGAAAATCGTATTTCTTATATATCACCCCATACTTAAAGCACTCTCTGGACAATTTACAAGTTAATTATATAGGCTACATATTGTCATTGTTCCCCCCAACCCCAGCAAGCTGGGTACTCATTTTACTCGCTTTGGAAGAATGGAAGCCCAATTCAGCCTTGAGCCAGCTACCATGGACTAAATCCCGGGTTGTGAGCACAGCTTCAGCTGCAGTACAGCAGTTTAACCACTGTGCCACAAGGCTCTCCTAAGAAGCAACTGACAATTTCATGAGGAATATTGTATTGTTGTTAGAAGTACATAAGTACAAATACATACAGAGATGAAATAAAGATGAAGAACAATGAATGTGTTTATTAGTAATATTTGTGACGTTTTTCATTTCATAATTCCATTTCTAAAATGACTGATTATCAGCAATGTTATTTCTTATCTTGATTTTTTAAAAATTAAGCCACAAGTATTTTGTTAAAATCACTGATATTCCAGCAGCAGTCTTAGACAAATTCAAATTTTGCTCTGAACGAGGACCTTCTTTTCAGAGTATGCTATTGTTATTCACATTATGCTAAGGGTATGAATGGCTACAGATCCCTCATCATTTGGCATTAAATATGCAATAAATGACTGCAAAGTACCAGTGGTATTTTTATTTACACTGATCACCCAGGTATAGTGCTTAGCAATTATGACTAGTATAACGTAAATCCTTTTTTTTTTTGTTTAAAAGGTAACTACATATTAACAAAACTCACATTTTCGAAGAAGTTCAAGGTGGCTCCAAAGAATTTCTCCCCTGGGGACCCTTTGGAAGAAGTCTTCTTGGCTGAGGCTGCACAATTCTCTCCCAGGAATGCTAAGAGTATTGAGGTCTATATCCGTCATGCTGAACTCCTTCATCACCCATACTACCCAGTGAAGCACCTGGTCAGTTGACCACTGTACAGGGTCTAGAAAAGATCAGAAATCTCCTTGGTATCTTTTTATTTGTTTAAACTTTCCAACTATGTTAACTCATATTCAACATAGAGACAAAGTATTTCTCCAAGTTAACAAGAGTCATCATAAAAAATTTAAAGAAGAAAATTCTATGTAACTGAAGAATTCAAAATTTATATAAACAGAAAAAACTCCCATGTATTATCTATCAAAAGCAAGTGTTTCCAGTTGCTTATATTTTCAAATATGTACTTAAAATATAACTTGAATAATCATTTTTAGAAATAGCTTTATCAAGATAACCATTAGGAGAAATTCAACAGCAGCTGTTTACTAGTGGAACTGATTCCCTGTTCTACCCTCAGTCCCCAACATTTTTTTTAATATTTATATTTTTATTTAAAATATTTGGGAACTCAGTATATAAAAGGTTTTCCATCACTTCTCTAGGACCCAGAGGAGCATAGTGTTTAGTTTCATTATGAAACTACTTTAAAAAAATTCGTTAGTAATGAAACAAAAGTACGTAAGAAACAAAACAAAACACTCTTTTTCCATTTCTTGCCCATCTCTATATTTTTACCTGGAGGGCTTAGCCTTAGATCATTACCATTTTGGTAGTTTATCTAGAATCTAAAAATATTGCATGGATTATGCAGAATATACTAATGCACGAAAACATGCTGTGCTAGTCTAGTTCAGACTTTACAAATATAGTTGTGCTGAAGACAAATAACTTCAGGCTCCATAACCTCATGCTGCCTTCTCTTGCTACAAAGGAGGACTAATGGAAACTATCAACATATAAAGAAACCAGAATTCACTCTAAGTAGAACTATAAAGAAACCTTTTCTGTCTAGTCACATTTAGTCAGGAGACTAGAAGTCACATTTTGATTCTCTTTTCTGAAATAACTGAATAGAACAAAGCACAATGTATCAAATTAGAATGTATGGAAAACTGTAGCCTGTTCAAACCCTTGGCAAAAGCTTTAAACCTGATCCAGTCTTTTTCATGCTACCAAAGACCATGTTTTCAGCAAATGCTGCAACTGAACTTGTGATCTCTCCCTGCACTTGATAATCCAGCTTCATGGCAAAATTGATACATTCATGGGATATCAGGCATATTGCTTTTACCGTATTATGAAAACTGGAGATATTCCTGTACACCAAGGGAGAATGGACAAGTACACAAGATAACTACAGTATGTCACAAGAGTACACCTGCTCATATTTTGTAAACATTTTAGCATAACATTTCATGTGATAAGACTGAAGAAATCACACTTGTTTACATTGTAAAGCAGTGAGTATACAGCCTGTGTAACAGTATAAATGTGCTGTCCCCTCAAAATAACACAACACACAGCCATTGATGTCTAAAGCACTGGCAACAAAAGTGAGGACACTCCTAAGTGATAATGTCAAAATTGGGCACAATGTGTCAATATTTTGTGTAGCCTCCTTTATTTTCCAGCACTGCCTTAACCTTCTTGGCCATTGAGTTCACCAGAACTTCACAGGTTTCCACTGGAGTCCTCTTCCACTCATTCATGATGACATCACAGACCTGGTGGATGTTAGAGACCTTGCCCCACAAATGCTCAATAGGGTTTAGGTCTGGAGATATGCTTGGCCAGTCCATCACCTTTACCCTCAGCTTCTTTAGCAAGGCAGTAGCCATATTGGAGGTGTGCTTGGGGTCGTCATGCTGGAATACTGCCCTGCAACCCAGTCTCTGAAGGGAGGGGAGCATACTCTGCTTCAGTATGTCACAGTACATGTTGGCTGGCAGCACTCATGCAGCCCAAGACTATAACACTCCCACTACCATGCTTGGCTGTAGGCACAACATACTTGTCTTTGCACCTGGTTGCTGCCACACATGCTTGACACCGTCTGAACCAAATAAATTACCTTGATCTCATTGGACCACAGGACATGGTTCCAGAAATCCGTGCCCTTAGTCTGCTTGTCTGCAGCAAACCATACGTGGGCCTTCTTGTGCATCATCTTTAGAAGAGGCTTCCTTCTGGGACGACAGCCCTGCAGACCAATATGATGCAATGTGTGGTGTATGGTCTGAGCACTGACAGGCTGACTCCGACTCCACCCCACCCTTCAACCTCTGCAGCAATGCTGGCAGCACTCATACATCTATTTCCCAAAGCCAACCTTTGGTTATGACGCTGAGCACAGGCATTCAACTTCTTTGGTCGACCATGATGAAGCTTGTTCTCAGTGGAACCTGTTCTGTTAAATCACTCTATGGTCTAGGCCACACTTCTGCAGCTCAGTTTCAGGGTCTTGGGAATCTGCTTATAGCAGTGGTTCTCAGCCTGTGGGTCCCCAGATGTTCCTGGACTGTAACTCCTAGAAGTCCTCATCACTAGCTGAGCTGGCCAGGATTTCTGGATGTTGAAGTCCAGGAACATCTGGGGACCCACAGGTTGAGAACCACTGGCTTATAGCAGAGGTAGGCCATTTTCATGTAGAGCAACAATTCTATTTTTTTTTTCAGATCCTCAGATAGTTCATTACCATGAGCCACCATGTGGAACTTCAAGTGACTAATATGAGAGTGAGAGAGATAAAATCAAATGTGAGAGTGAGTGATAACACCTGCTCCCTCTTCACAACTGAGACATTGTGACACTAACAGGTCTCATGACATTAAGGAGGGAAAACGGCTACTTGGACCCAATTTGGATATTGTCACTTAGGGGTATACTCACTCTTGTTGCCAGCAGTTTAGACATTAATGGCTGTGTTGCATTATTTTGAGGGAACAGCACATTTATACTGTTATACAAGCTGTATACTCACTGCTTTACACTGTAGCCAAGTATCATTTCTTCAGTGTTGTCACATGAAAATAAATATTAAAATAGTTACAAAATGTGAGGGGGGGTTACTCATTTCTGTGATATACTGTAAGTCAGCTAAAATGGCAACTTTTTCAGACATTTTTATTAAACAGCTTTGCTTTTTGTATTGATTCTTCACATTCTACTGAGTACATCTAAAAAAAGCAAAGCAAAGTGTTCTGCTTATATACCGCCCCATACTACTACAAGTAGTCTCTGGGCGGTTTACAATTTTAATTACAAAGTGCAGGCTACTCATTGCCCCCCCAGCAAGCTGGGTACTCATTTTACCGACCTCGGAAGGATGGAAGGCTGAGTGAACCTTGAGCCTGCTGCCGGGGATTGAACCCAGGCCATGAGCACAGTTTTACCTGCAGTACAGGCATTTAACCACTGCGCCACGAGGCTCCTCCTGAGTACATCTAGAAGTGTCCCCTTCCTTCAGAAAACCTTCAGTTGCTAAACCTTCAATGAGCAACAAGCTGAACGTGAAATTCCAGCCCACCCTACAAAAACCATAATTATTCAATTCCCATTTCTTCTGAAATTCATCAAAAATATTTGAAAAGCTGCTTATCTACAGAAATCTGACAGTTTGAAAATAATATTACACTTGTTTTTACCTCACATTGAATGCCTGCCATAAGTTTGAGGGGAAAAAATGCAAATCTAGAAGTCCCTATACAGTTTTTGACAAATGAATGGTAGGAAAGACAATGATTAGAGAAATGTGTGTGTGCCAGTTTATACTATTTCTTACCGTAAGGTATTCCTAAGCGTTCTTGTTCTTTACGGTAGCCTTCTAGTGCTGCAGCCCACCGAGTTACTTGTTCAGATGTTTCATCAGATATGGTGGTTATATGTTTTGTTCCATCCAGTGTTATCACTTGAGCTTCTTCAACAAGATGAGCTTCAGTTTCAGTATGGTGAGCATCTGGGTCAATCACTACCTCAACAGTTTCTACTGGCTTTACAATTTCAAGGATGTTTAATTTTGGTTCTATTCCTGCACACAGAAAGGACAGGAATAAGCAAGCTACTCACAGAAAGTTACTATTTAGACAAAATTTAAAAAAAAAAAACTACTTAATCCTTCCATCCCAGTTAAATATAATGGAAACAAGGATTAGATATAGAATTTGTTTTCATACCACTCTAATGAAAAATTCATTATATAATTTCAGAAAAATTGCTGCCTTTCTATTATACTCTACAACTAATAATAAAATTGGTTTTTCTAAGCAGCATTACACTAACCCTTTAATTTCAGAGTCCTCTTAAACATTCCTTTGTCTCTTAAACTAATATCACTGTGTATTAAGAAACTGTTTAAAATACTTGTAAAATCATTTTACTTGTTTTAAACTCCAGTATTTCATAATTCCTACACATAATAACTGAGCTCTTTTTTTTCTATAATAATTAACCTTCAAGCACTGGTTTTCATTTTAGAATTAAAATCACTACCATTAAATCACTAAGCTATCACAAGTCTGGTTTACTTCTACTGAACTGAATTAGTTAAGCTAACAAATGGCTCAACAAATTGGGTTGTCCCTTCCATCTTCAACAATCTCTGCAAACAGGACAGAGTAATTAAGCTAGTATTTTTCTTGTACCATATAGCTTGTTGGGATTTATACCACTTCAGGAGCAGTAGGGAAGAGGCTTTCTGATTTCCAAGTTCTTTTCCTTTGCACTCCAATGTATAAAAAGAATCAGCCCCACAATAAAGCATAATAGGTCCATTAGATCCTAAATACTCTTCCAGCTTACCAACTTAATTCTGATACCAGCCTACATTATGTTGGGCCAGGAAATAACACTAGGATGGACATATGAAAATGAATGCAGAGGTCCTATAATACCCATGTCTATAAAAGGAATTTCAGCAGCTGTGACTTGATATGCAAGAAAAAGGAAATATCCTGAAACTCACTCATCAGGCTACTCTGAAACCATCAATTATCCAACTCCATGTCTCTCCCCCACCCCCAATTCAGACTGCAGTAATAAGTGTGGATACACACTCAGTCTGTGTATGGACATACACCATGGAAGGATCCTGCATTTTTGAATGTCCATCTATGTCAGTGGTGGCGAACCTTCAGCACTCCAGATGTTTTGGACCACAACTCCCATGGTCCTTTGCGATTGGCAACAAAGGCTTGGAATTCTGGGAGTTGTCGTCCAAAACACCTGGAGTGGCAAAGGTTCGGCATCACTGATCTATGCTATTATAAATGTAACTTTACCTGCAGCTGTTTGAATGACAATTCAAAGTTTATATATCCCCACTGGAAAAGTACTGTATAACAAGGAATTAACTGCATTACATATATGACATAGGCTATCTATACTGTCCTCAAAGAGAAGTACTGTATACTTTTGACATGTGTTTGCACACTTAGAGTAAATGTCATTTATTTAAAGAATTAGTTCATTACCTTGCCTTGATATTACTTGGACACTAAGTTGCACTGTTCCATCTGTTTTGACCCCTTGATCAAAGAGACTACGATCTGGATCCAGCTTGATAATAAAACACAATTCAAGAAAATGGAACATTTAATTACCATAAATTATTGACATTAGAAAAACTTTCAAACATTAATGAGGAATATCATTTTTCAAAACAGATTTTAATTCTAAATTTTGGAAACAAATGTCTTCAAAATAAATTCCAAATGAACAAATCATGTTGGATAATAAATATTTATATTCTGATGCAATTTTTGATTAATGATCTAATTATATGTACCTTGCAGCAACAGATCATCCAACAACCATTAATACAAACATCTTGACATGGTAAACATGCATCAGATTCTAATTAAGATACCCAGACTACATTAGTCTATGTACTGGAACATGCACTGGAAATAATTGGCACCTTTACCACAAAGTATGTCTGAACTTCCAAGCAATTTTGTGATACAGTACAAAATATGATCAAAACATTTCACTAAATCTGTTGATTCCCCCTTTTTGCTTTCTTTTTACAAAATAATTAGACTGATAATCACATGCTTGAGGGTAGTCATGACCTATGTAATTTTATCTGGATTTTAAAACATTTCTGACAGAAGTGACAATCATTTTTTTAAAAAGAAGTGACGCTTCCTTAAGAATACCATAACTTTCCTCTCCAAATAGCTGTACTGTGAGATGCTACAATTTATTTGCAATTTTTATTTCTTCTTCCATGTGCCACCTGAAGTTGTCCAGCTTGCTGTAACAATACCTGCTTACTTGAACTCATGGTTTTCATCAAAACAGCTTATCACAGTGCACATTTTGAATACATTTATTCTGACTGTCCTAAGTTATTCAAAACATAAGAGAAAGAAAATGACCCTTCCTATATAAAAAGACATTGTATATGTGCTGCAAAGAAAAAGCATATAGTACGGCTTAAAAATATATTGAGATAAGAATGTAGTTCATAAACCTACATCAAATGCACTTGACCAATACTGCTTTGCTAAACATAGCAACGTTCTATGGAATCTACACCATAGAAGTAGTGACTAATACAATCAAGAATAAAATTGTTTATAAAAAGACCAAAAAAAGATAAAATAAATCTTACACATTAAAAACAATACTTAATGTGAATATTTAAAACTAGAATACTTTTGTTCTACCTGTATATCTTGAAGACAGATTTCATGTGCTTCCAAAGAACACTGAAGTCTTGGCTCAAGCAATTTCTTCAGATTTCCAACAGGTTCATTGATATCAATAGCCTGACTCACAAATTCAGCAGTGGTGTATGTTTGCTCAACAATGCTGAAAGAAATTAATTAAAATGAAATTTCCACTGTCTGTACTAAAATAGTATATTATTATTAAACATGTTTAAGGTAGGATCAGTACAATAGACCCAAATCTGATTCTAATACTTTTAAAAACATTTTCTAGACTCATATCTAGGCAAAGCCTTCTAGGAGAGCTGAAATTAATTTCATCATGTGACTAGCAGGCAAAAATCCAACTCCTGGAACCCCCTCATAGCCCACCTAGAACAAAGTCAGTAAAAATATTATTTTCTTCTTCATTTAATCTAAACTTCTATATACCTTTCCTCAGTGCACTCTTGTTTCTCCGTCCCATCAATTTCAATTTCAATCAGCTCTTCTGCTTCTCTTTTAGTCATGGCTGAAATATTTTAACAGGTAACCTGAGAAATAAAATAAAATGACGTAGTTCATCACATGCAAATAGATTCACCAAAACAAGTTACTAATTCATCTACACTTTAAACAAATTATTTTAGTATAAAAAGTGTTTCCACAAATAATACAAGAGGTATTTAAACACTACTTATATTAAACAAACAAACAGCACATAGGACAAGGCAGGGGTTGTATAAAAACATGACTAAATATTCAGTAAATTATTCATTTAGCAGATTTTGCAAGAAATCTATGTAAGTGTTTGGAAGAGCTGGCATATGAGCAGTGTTATTAGTACTAACACATTGGATAAGTAGGCAGCGGACTGTAAGTCATACAAATGAGAAGATTCTCTTGTCTAAGGACAACACATCTGTTTGGTTAGTTTATTCATCAATGTTATTTGCCAAAAAATAGTACAGTACAGTATACGTTTACAACCATAAATTAGACAAAGCCTCCAAATAAAAAGCAATTGGAATTCTAGCTGACTGATGATGACCATAACGGTTTAGCAACAAACACAAGTTTTTGATAAGAAACATAGATAACAAACTTTGTAATGGGCACAATGTACTTTTCTGATTTCTCATTTCACCAGTTTCTCTGAAAATCATTTGCCATAAGGTACATATTGTACTTCATGATCACCACATGTGAAAATCTGAACCAGTTCCCCATACTATCTCCAGCATTTAAGGACTAAGGAAATGACTTGATTTCAACATACTAGGGTAACATAACATCTGTGGAACCGTTTGCAATTGTGGTTCCTAACTTTGGAGGACACTGATTTAAGATGGTATGTGCCCCATTGGGAATGTGTTGCCAAGAATTGTGATAAAAGGTCATCATGTCAACCCACTATTTAGGGAGTAGTAGTATGTGGTGTTGAATCTTGGAGGATTGGTTCCTGAACTGCCTCTCCCTCAATTCCATCCCTTTCCATTTGTGATTTTTTTTTCAATGCAAGACTGAAGGTAGCTACTGATTTACGATTTACTATTCATTTATGTAATCTTCTCTGGGAATAATTTTGTCAAAGAAGTGATATTAGATTGTAAAGAGTTAAGTAAAAGTTACTTCATTATACCAAACTAACTATGGCTTAAGCCTTAAGGCAACCATAGCAGTGTGTCTAATAAAAAAAACTGTCAAGATTATGCTGAACTTTGGATCAGAGAACTCAGCCTAATTGGTGTGCAAAACTACTGCATGTCTAAAGGAAACAATGAATTGTTGTTTCCAGAAATATTCTTTGGCAATTATGAAGAATATGTGACTGGTGCATATTCCACCTCAAAGAACATGCAGCTACTGAACTGTGAACTCACCATTTAAAAAGGACATGTCATTTTTGCACACACCTACTTGGAAGTGTCATAAGAGAAACTTATTTTCAAATACTCATATTTAGAAGTAGTACACTTGTAAACCCACAAAACGTAAAATGTCGAAAAACAACAATGCTGTACACTTTCTATTCCAGCATCTTACCAGGCCATAAACTAAAACAAACTATATTTTGCTCACTCTGAAGACAAAATCCATATCCTATGCCAGCCGGATGGAGGGGCAACTGCTTCGTTTACATATATTCTAATGTGGTGTGCACTTACTGTACTGTATGTCTTAAGTCTCTCCCCCAGCGCCCTTATCTTGCACAAAGGGACAGCGAGACACTCGCATATAGGTGGAGATAATCTATTAAGGTGTCTGTGATCACACCCCCCTTCAAAAAAAAAATAAATAACCTCGCCACTTTTTTTTTGACAGACGTTACTACTACGAATGGAGCAGATGAAAGAAGGCTCCCGCAGGTCAGTGAAAACGAAGGACTGAAACGTCCCGAACTGCCGAGCACTTACAAGGCAGCCCAGAGTTAACGGGAGAGACGGGGGGCGAAGGAGGCGGGGGGGGGGAACCGAAGGGAGCTCCGGCATTCCCGGCGGGAGGTCCCGGCGGCCCCTTTTCTCCCAGCGAAGAGGAGCGCGCCTCTGTGGCCGACCGGGGCTCCGGGGGGGGGGGGGAGAATCCTCCCTTTCGACGGGTCTGAGGGAAGGAAGGAGCCGGGCGGGGGGCGGACAAAGCCTCCGTCTCCTTCCCGCCTCACAGGTTTGAGGCGCCGCCACAGGCGGGAGGCCCCGCGCGCGGGCGCGAAGGGAGCCATTTCCTTTCCACCAACCGCCGCCACCATCCACCCCCCCTCCCCCCCGTCCGCCCTCAGCTCCGGCCTTCCTCTCCCGCCCGCAGCGGCGCCTTCCTTGTTGTTTGAACTCGGAACGGAAATGAGACTGGCGCCGCGCGGGGCAGAAACGGAAACAAAACACAAGAAGCGAGGAGGCCACGAGACCCCCCCTCCCCCCTCCCCGGATACAGCGCGAGGTGCTTCCCTTTCCCTTTCCTCCCCTCACCCCGCTCTTCCCCTCCCTCGCAGCAGCCGCGCGCTCCGCAGCTCCCGCCTCAAGGCTCACCCGCCGCCGCCGCCGCCACCCTCCGCCTCCCGTCACAGAGACCAGGCAGCTCCAGCGGGCGAGCGGAGCAGCGCCCGCCGCTTTCTCGTGGGCTCGAGGGCCGTGGCGGCCGAATCCAGCCGCCGAAAGACCTCAGGGGGTTCCCTCCAGGGAAGGGGGTGGGGAAGTCAAGACCCGAGCGTCCTCCGAGTCGGGCGGCGAGGCCTGCGCGCGGGGCCCTGGCGGGGGAAAAGCGCACACACGGTTAGCCCCCCCTCCCGCGCAGGGTCAAAAACTACAACTCCCGGCATCCCTCGCGAGTCTACCGCCCCCTCCCGGGCCCAGCGCTTCAGTGCCACACTTTCTCTTTCCACCCGCCTCGTTGAAACCGGAAGTGAATCTCACCGTTTCCGGTTGCGGGGAAGGCCCGGGCTGTCTTTCTTCGGGTTGCCTTTTGCTGGATCTCGAGGGAAGGAAGGAAGGGCCGCGCGAGGTGATACCGCCGCCCCCTCCCCCGCCGCCGCCGCCGCTGCTCGTGGTTGCCGCGCGGTGAGTCAGCCAGCCACCCGGCGGAGAGGGCGCTTGCCTCGAGAGCGGCGGTTTAAAAAACAAAAGCTCCCGAAAAGCATTGCGCCCTTGGGAGGCGGGGCTGCTCTCGGACCATCGCCTGGAGCAAGGTGACCGGCCCGGGGTGGTGGGTGGTGGTGGTGGTGGTGGGTGGGGGGAGCTTTGCCGAGTGGGGAGCCAAGGGCGGAGGAGTGTCAAAACAGAGCGTCGCCGGGTCTAGGACGGGGGGCCTCGGGCTCGGTGTTGGTTCGCTTCGGGACGCCTTTCATTGGAAACCGCCTCACCCCCCCCCCGACCTTTGAACGACCCGTGAGGGGAAACGCGGGGTAATGACCATCGGAGGGGGGGGTTGAATTGGGGCAGGTCCAGGTCGACCTTCCCCGGTTGAGGGCTAGAGACCCGAGGTGCCGTGGTTTCCTCTGTGCAGGGCCGGGTCGGGACCCTCCGAAAGGCCCCGCCAGGCCAGAGAGCAAAGGGATGAACTTTCAGCAGGAGCAGGTGGCCAAGGAGCTTTGCTCTTGGGAGGAGAGGAAACGGGTGGAGAAAAGGCTGTCAGTGCTCTCCCCACCCCCCCGACACACACTCACAAAAGTCTTGAGAAGAGACCGTTGGGCCTTGTTGTTACCCGTGTCACGACGGTGGATTCCCATGTACTCGCTTTCCAGGCCTTCTGGGTAGCCCACTGTGAAAGAGGTCATAGCAAGCCCGCGGACGTGGCTTCTGGACTTCTCTCCTGCCTTCACCCTCTACAGAGGATAAATGGATTGGGAAGAGAGACAAGGAAACAGCAGCATGTTGTGACTAACAGGGGGTGGCCGTGGATCCCAGCAGATGCCCAATAATGTCAGGTTCAAACACTGTCCCCAAGGAACAACTTGATCCAAGATCCCTGTGATGTACCTTAAGTTATCATTCCCTATTTGCTGCTTTTCTCCAGGCCCAGTTTCCCACGTATAACTGATTTCAAAAACCGAGTTTTATTCTGATACTGTACATGAAATTAAGACAGTTGTTCAGTGTAATATGTTGCCAATCAGTTATAAACGTGCAGCACACTTTAAAATGCTACATAATTTGGAGAGTTTGGGATTGTATGCAGTGTATGTATTTAAAATGGTTCTTGTTCTACTGCTTGCACCCCATTGACTATGTGGGACCCAAAGTCTCAAAGGTCTTGAGACTTTCCTGAGTTTAGGGGATCTGGCAATGTTGCTACAGACCTATCTGCTGTTAGGAAACTTTAAGGCTTTGAGACCTATTTGCATTTGAAAGACCTGGCAGTGGCTGTTGAGATATATCCTTGGGGAATGAGTTGTGTCCTCTTTGTTCCTGTTGTTAATAGTAAAAATGCTTAAGACACTTTATTTAATCCTGGCCAAATGGTCTATATGCAAATGAAAGCTTGGGAATTGCCAGTTCAAAATATTTTATCCTGCTTTTTAGGCAACAAGTCCTACAGCTTCAATTCATGAAGCTGTTTACAAAACCAGAAAGGAAAGTGTGCTGCTTATTTACAACCCCAAAGTTCTTAAAGCACTCTCTGGGTGGTTTACAATTCAAATAAGCAGCAAAAAGGAAACTGCTGCTTATGTACCTGGAGATGTAAAATTTCTGGAAATTTTGAAGCTCGAAAAAAACCCGTTTTTTCCATATTTTTTCTGGAAAAAACAAAAGTTTTGAAAAAAATTGAAAACATGCTACATAAGAACATAACAGCCTGGGTGGAACAGGCCACAGCCCAACAGTCCAGCGTTGTGTCTCACACAGTGGCTCACCATTTGCTTCAGGATATTCCCAAGCAGATGTCTTCACCTGCTTATGATTCCCCGCAAATGGCATTGAGAGATATCCTGCCTATCACTACAACCCAGAGGATGTCCTTAGCATCCATAATGATAGCCATTGATACCCTTATTCTCCATGAAATTGTCTAATCCTTTCTTAAAGCTGTCAAGGCTGACAGCTGTCACCACTTCTTCTGGCAGGGAGTTCCACAGACCAGTGATCCTTTGGTTGCAAAAGTACTTTATTTTATTTGTTTGATTTGTTGCATCCAAAAGTTTCATGGAGTGCTCCCTAGTTCTAGTGTTGTGTGATAGGGAAAACAGTTTTTCCTTATCTATTTTGCCCACACCGTATATGATTTTATAAACTTCAATCAGGTCGCCTCTTAGGCACCTCTTCATTCAAGAGTGAAGAGTTCCCCTGTTGCAGCCTCAGATGGTAAGGTAGGTATTCCAGTCCCCTAATCATATGGTTGCCCTCTTTTTCCATTTTCATAATATCCTTCTGGAGATGTGGTGACCAGAACTGTACACGGTACAGATGGGGCCTCACCATAGATTTATAAAGAGGCAAAATGACACTTGCTGACTTATTTTCAATATCCTTCCTAATGATCCCTAGTATTGTTTGCTTTTTTCATTAACACTCCTCCCTTTCGTTACAGCTTGAAAGCCATTCTGTTACTTTTGGAACATAAAATATGACTAGTGACAATTTGATTTGGCATAAAATTATCAAAACTAGTATATTAAAATATATTGTATCCAAATAATTATTATAAACAGAATTTACTTTTTAAATAATATTTATTTGTAATTTTAAGTAACAAATGGAGTAACAATCTCCTGAACTGTTATATTAGTTTGAGAAAAAAACTTTACAAAACAATGTGTAAAATCCAGAATTAACTATTCATATTTCGTCTCCACAGTGTTAAATAAAAAAATAAAATAAAAACTTAATTCTCATAAAAAGAATTGAATAGGGAGGAAATGTATAGGAGGGAGTGGGACTAAGTTTCAATGAATGGGTATGAAATTTAATCAGAATCATTTTTGTTGCTTTGTATTTTCTTCCAGTTCTTTGAAGCGGACAGAACCCACCCACATGCAAAAACAAAAGTGAAACTTTTTCTTCTTTTTCTTGTGAGAATAGTAACATTTCCTAAAGGAAGAAATGCATCTTGTTCTTGCATTGGAGAGTTCAGTTTGTAACCTAGGTCTTGCTTGTCCTCATTGCTCAGAAATTTGAATAATTTGATACTATGCATATTTTTAGAAATGATTTAGAAATATTAGAACACACTATCTTAAAATATTAAAATTAAAACATTCCATAATCATTTTTTTCTTTTTTCAATGTTTCCAATTTTTCAGAAAAAACAAAACAAAAAGGCTTCATGGGGAAAAAACGGGAAATGGTTTTCCCCCCTGATTTTTTCTGTTTTTTTCCCTGGGCCTTCACATCTCTATATACCACCCCAAAGTTCTTAAAGCACACTCCGGGTGGTTTACAGTTCAAATAAGCAGGCTACCCTCTGCCCCCAAGCTGGATACTCATTTTATCAACCCCAGAATGAAGTCCACTACCTGGGATTGAACTCCAGGTCATGAGCACAGTTTTGGCTGCAAGGAAGAATGTTGTGGAGGAGGAAAGAAAAAGGTGCTAATAATTCTTCTAGCTGTGGTAATAATCAAGTGGAATGGAAACATTTCAGATGGTCTAGAATGACAAAGCAAGGGGTAGATGGCTTCTTTTCAAGACTGATAGAATCACTAGGCTGTCTTCTTTTTGCTGTAGCTTCTTGGAATTAATGCAACTCATTATAAAACCATCCGCTATAAAAAAAGAATTATTTATGTAGATTTTTTTGTTTACAGCAAATTGCATAACCATGGCTTGGGAATATCTGCATAAAAAGCCTCGTTTTTAGAGACTAATCTGAACTCAGAGTAAGAGAGAAGTGGAAACAAGGCATTCACAGGTGGTTTCAGATTATTAGAGGTTTAAAAGAATATGTGCCACTTAGTTGCAATGTAACTAGTGCATGCTTTGCCATTCTAGCTGAACTGTCTACAAATTCATCATGATTCTCCAGCATCTCTTCAGATTTTCTTCACTTTTCCATTCCACGTTCTCCATTCATCTGCGAAGAAACATTGGCTTTTCTGCCATTGTGTTTAACAAGGCAAAAGAACTTGATCCTGTGCAGAAGCTCTTCTTGGACAAGATCAGAGAATATAATACCAAAAGCCAGTAAGTAAATGAAAATTCAGTCGTGAATGTCAAATTTAGTGGTATCAGCCCTTCAGGTCTTCTGCTGAAGCCATAGTAGTGCTTGATTCCTAGTAGTATTAAGACTTATTTGGGATTTCTCTGTAAATAGCTGCATTTTTCATGCCTGTTGTTTCTGTGTAATAAAAAAATCATCACATTGTGTTTCATATGGCAAGATGGAGTAAATTGAGCTCAAGTGTTAATTGCAGAAATTTCTGAATTCGAAGTGTGGCCCAAATATGACCTCCTCTGGGGGGCTGACAGGGGTTGCTCTACCCTGTTGGTCCTTCTGGACTTGTCAGTGGCCTTTGATACCGTCGACCACGGTATCCTGCTGGGTCGGCTCTCCGAGATCGGGATCGGAGGCACTGTTCACAGTTGGTTCCGGTCCTTCTTGGAGGGCCGCCCCCAGCGGGTACAGTATGGGGGGGAGTTGTCTGCTCCTTGGATACTCCCTTGTGGGGTTCCACTCTCCCCTATGCTGTTCAACATCTATGTACGGCCGTTGGCAGAGGTCATAAGGAAATTTGGAGTCTGCTGTCATCAGTACGCTGATGACACGCAGCTCTATCTCTCCTTTTCCACTGCTGCAGATGAGGCTGTCCAGACCCTCGACCAGTGCCTGGGCGCAGTCATGGAATGGACCAGGGCCACCAGACTCAATCTCAACCCCGAGAAGACTGAGGTTATATTCTTTGGGACTTCCCCATCTGGCTATGGAGGCCCTTCCCTCCGGCCTTCAGACAGTGTCCGGAATCTGGGCGTAGTCCTGCCGGCGCTCACTATGGAAGCCCAGGTGGCCGCTGTGCCCAGGACTGTCTTTTTCCATCTCTGTCAGATAGCCCAGATTTTTCCCTACCTAGATGAGGACTCCCTCAGGACAGTTGTGCAAGCGCTGGTGGTCTCGAGACTAGACTATTGCAACATGCTCTACATGGGGTTGCCCTTAACTCTCCTTCGGCGACTGCAGCGGGTACAAAATGCGGCAGCCAGGCTGGTGGTGGGTGTGCGCCGGTTCGACCACATCACCCCAGTCCTGGCTCGTCGGCATTGGTTGCCCGTTGCATCCTGAATCAGATTCAAGGTCTTGGTTTTAATTTATAAAACCCTCCATGGCCTGGGACCTGACTACCTGGCAGAGCGGATCTACCAGCGGTCAACATTGGCCCAACCGACCAGGTTGTCACAGGCGCACATGTTGCGGGTGGCCATGCCCAGAGAGGCTTGGAAGACTTCCACCCGTACCCGAGCCTTCTCTGTGGCTGGCCCTACCCTGTGGAACCACCTTCCCAGCGAAGTGCGCCTTGCAGAGTCCCTGCCAGCCTTTCGGAAGGCAAAAACTCTGCTTTTCCGAGAGGCGTTCGGTGACTAGTAATTTAATTTTTTTTCCCTTTACCCGCCATCTGTTAATTGTTATTTTTTATTATGTTCTGTTTGATTATTCCTGTTTTTAAATTGTTTATTTGTTGTTTGTTTCTGTTTATATTCCTTTTGTTGTAAACCGCCCGGACTTCCCCCGGGAAGACAGGCGGTATATAAGCTAAATAAATACATAAATAAATAAATAAACCTTAAGCAATTTCTGTAGTTCAGAACTCAGTGGAGAAAAATAGTCTTCAGCAATAACCAACTTTGTTGCCAATGGTCTGCTGGGACATACTGTGAAACAAAAAAAATCTCAATAGTCAGTGACAATAATACATTATGTGATGCAGTGCATCAAGTCCGTAAGCAAAAAGGTAAAGCAATTTTAAAAATTGCTGTCCATATTTAATTGTAGGATGTTTGCCAAGCCTTCTACCAACGGGTCACTTACCCTATGATCAGAGACGTAGGTACGGGATCAGTAATATATCTGCTTAGCTTGTTAAGGAATCATTTTCTCAATTCTCACACACTAATACTTCTAAGCACATGGGCAAAACAGCCTTTATGTTTCCATTGTTGAAGGATTTTTCTGTTCTTCACTTATAAGCTATGATAAGGTCGAACGGCTGTTCTCAAAATGAAAACATCTGATCTGCTTTGCTCTGTAATTGTTAGGTTGAATTATGGTTAGTATTATTCTTTAGATGTCCCCAAACCCACAAAAACTGTTAAAATCATGTTTGGAGGGAAGATCTTTCATATAACTATTAAGTGGAGTAGATGAAAACCATATAATATTAAAACCATATAACTCTGTATAATGAGAATAAGCAAAGTGTGGTTGATGGCCAACATGTGGCCCCTCATTCTTTTTGGGACCCTTGTTGCCCTCAAATACCCCAGATGAAGAATTAGGGCAAATGCAGAATAATCTTCTGCTTCTGCAGTTTTCCAGGAGCAGAGTGTTTGTCATTAATACTTACTAGGACTTTTCAAAAGCTCTGTCCTCATAACTCTAGAATTAGAAAACAGGAAAATGTAAAGCCTCCTCAGCATTTTGATATAGCCTATGGTAGGACTTGAGAAGAAGTTGTTTAAACATCTGGAGCTGCCCACTGGGAAAACAAATAAAGCATTAACTATACGCTTTTAATGTATCAAATTATTAGGTAGTTGAAATCAAAGTTTTTTGAGTCTTGATTATATGTTTCTAAAGGATTACTGTACTAACAATTTTCAAATAAATATTGGTTTTTATCATTCCAGGCATAATATTACTTGGCCATGGTGACACACATATCCTAGTTACATCTAGGCTGGATTGCTATAATGCACAAAAGACTGCTTTTGGAAAGTGTACAGAAACTTCAAAGGGTCCATAACCTGCAGCCAGATTGTTAACTGAGGCTGGCTTCAGGGAACATACCCTCCCTCTTGTATTAGCTCCACTGTCTGCTCAGTTGTTTCTGACCACAATTCAAGGAGTCTGCCTGGACATTAAGATAATCAGGGGAGGCTTTTCTCTCAGTCCCACACCCTCATAGGTGTGTTTGGTGGATGCATCGGAGAGGGCCTTCTCTGTTTCTGTTCCTTGATTTTGTAACTCCTTCCCCTAGGAAGATAGGCTAGCCCCATCTTTGCTATCTTTCTGCAGGGAGGCAAAGACCTTTTTCTTCAGGAAGGCTTTTCCTTAATGGCTGCTAGTTTGAGAGGGGTTTTAAATGATTTATTGTACTCTGCTTAAAATATGTTTTAATATTGATTTTAGTTCTGTTTTAATATAATGCTTGTTCAATTATTTTCTAATATTTGTATATCATGTTTTAGCTTTTAAATACTGTTTTATGATGTAAGCTGCCTTGGGTCTTTTTGGAGACAATGGTGGGAGAAAAATATTTTAAATAAATAAAATATTACCTAGGACATAAATTCTTGCCTTTGTAGAAAAGCTGGTGGTCCTGTTGATGCTGGCCCTGAATATGAGAAGAATATGAATGAACAAATTACCAGACTTCAACGGGTATATGGTGGTGGAGACATGAACAAATTTCCAGATTTCAAATTTGAAGGTGAACTTTGGGACATTACTTAATCACTAGTTTTGTTGTGGATAATGGTTATATAGTAATTTGATTGATGTGAAATTTATGGATTGCTTGGAGGCATTTACCTAGGTGTCATCAGATGTAAATCCAACACATTTCAGTGGGGTTCATGTAACAAATTAAGAATATTGCCTTATAGCAGTTTGTAATACAGTACATTTGTAGCAATTTCAGTATTTGCATGACAAAGACAACCCAATGTTAAGCCTGGTGTAGCATAGCACATATATGTTTGCATGCATACACATTTTATATACACACATATATTTCTGCATTAATCTGGATATACTTGGCAAATTTATTTGCTGTTTTTAAGTACGACAGCAACTTGCATCTGAAGCTAACCCAAAAGCCTTGCTTTTGCACAGCTCCCATTGCACCAAAGTTTAGTCATCTGCAGCATACACCAAAAAGGATGAGCGTTTGCTGGCACAAAAATGTAAATTTCATTGTAAGCTAACCACAGTGAATAAAGCAGGACATTATTGTCAACTGTGGGAGGATATTTCATAGGTGCAAATCTGAGAATGTAACTGGAAATAAACTATTAACTGGGAATTACATTATGATCAAGTATTGTTAGAAACAGGTTGTAAAACTGTATAGAAGAGACTGTTCCAAATAAATTGAGCCTTCTTTTTTCTTTCCTGACAGAACCCAAATTTGAAGATGAACAGAAGTGAAGTCATAATGTGTACAAAAAGCAGCAGTGTCACGTTGGCTTTGTTGAATAGGCCTCTTGTTGTAACTTAAATAAACAGACCAGTGTTTAAATTACGCATTGGAGTTCTGAGTTCTGGAGCACAAGCAGAATCATCCCTTTATCACATATATGTTTCTACAAGGAGAAGCTTATTGAACAGTTCATTATAAAATAAACCCCAAAATGCATCTGTTTCTTGTTTTGTTTTGTTTGCTTGTTTTGACAGGTGGTGGTGGTGGTTCGTGAGTGTTAATGTTCTGCTTTTCACCCCATGCAGCCCAGTAGGGACCTTTTTTCTTTTCAACATTATAAATGATTTAATGGAAAACTTGACCTATCAAAATACTAGTTATATCCACTCCTCACTTAATATCTTACTTGCTTAATGACCAATCAGACTTTCTGCCCCCGGAAAAACCTGCTGTTCCAATTCACATGTCCTTGGCCAAAGCACCCAACCTGCTTCTGCTTGCCTGCACCTAACTTGTTATCAGCTCAGAGGGGAAGAAGCAGGGCTACGGCATTTCCCTCCCTTTCTTTTTCTTCTTCTTCCTCCTCCTCCTCCTCCTCCTCGGCTTCCAAGGGATAGGTGTCACTGCCAGGGAGGAGAATGACCTAACTGGAGTGGCGCATCAGCCATTTCCATCTCTGATTTTCACTCCTTTTTGTTCTGATTTTTCCATGGCCTCCCAGAAAGCCTCCCCACTTCAGCCTGCCTGCAAGGAAGGCAGCCTCATACAACACAAGGCAACCACCTTAAGCTTCTCACTTAACAACCAATGACCTAGTAACAGGAACAGAACTATGCCATTTAGTGAGGAGTGCCTGTAGAAGCAACACTTTTTAAAAACTGATTGCACAACTAATTGAAATTATGTGGTTATTTCAGTGATCTGTTGCTTGGCAACTTTTTAGTGTATACTTCTCCCTTCAATTGCAGTTTGATCAGCACAGTTTTGGTTATTAGGTTAATCAATTGATTGATCAATAGGAGTAAGGTCATTGAGTCAGTGGGAGGTTGATGGAGGTTGGGTGAGATCACAGCAATATGCTTCTGAGGGAAGGTATGTTTCAGTTATGCTTTGTAATTACTGGGGGGGGGACATAAGAGTTATATATAGATGTTAATAGTAGTACCCCTACTTACGAGATTAATCCATTCCGAGCCAACGCTCGTAAGTCAGGGAGCGGTTTCCCATAGGAATGCATTGAAATTCAATTTATCAATTCCAGAGGGAACAGATTTCAATGCATTTCTATGGCAAACTGCTTTAAACATAGCGCGCGGAACTTCAGGGGGGGTCGGGAGAAGCTGCATGCAGGATTCCTCCCCCAGCCAGCGCCAATCAGCTGATTGGCACTGGCTGGGGGAGGAATCCTGCGGCAGCTTTTCCCGACCCCCCCGGTGGAGAAGTTGTGTGCATGATTTGAAATGCCTTCCAGTCACGGACGCAGCATTTGCGTCGGTGACGAAGGCAATTCAAATCCTGACACCCGCCCACAGCTACTGCTTGCAAGACGGGAATCCCGATCTTGCTCATAAGCAGCCAGTGGGGGGGGGGAGCGCTGAAGAGCGCTGGTAAGTCAGGATTTTCGTATGTTGGGCGCCTCGTAAGTCGTGGAACCACTGTATATGGGGATCCGGCACTCCTAAGCCCAGCATTGTTGAAGGAAAAGTATATACTGTTTGTTAATTGAGGATCTTATTGAAATCTGTAGTATGCTCTTCTCCACAAATCCGTGTATAGATATAGTAGGCAATATTACTTCAGCTTAGCCATGGGATGTTTTGCTTTAATTGATTACACATCTGTAATTCTCCATTCTGGAAGTTCCAGGTGACAGACCCACACTCACAAGCCTAACTGGTGAGGTGGTTTAGAATAGGCTTGGCTCTGCCCTAGGTTCCTATTCAGGAATGGAGATGACCTATCTGCTAGGTGAACGCTTGATTTCTGAACAGGAAGCTATGTTTCTGCTAAGCCACAAAGTCTTCTCAACAAGCACAGGAATTCAAAACTGAAGTACCAGTCGAGAGACAGAGACTATAGAATGGACTGTAAGAGGAGATGGAGCAGTGGACACCAAGGAACAAAATGTTAATCCTGAACTATTACAAGTGGTTGCTGAGAAGTTACCTTCCAAGTTATTAAATTCAGTTGTTTGGTCTAGTTTCTCATTCTTCTGCATGAATCCAAGAAGGGAAGAGGGAGATCCTGTCCAGCCTGTTGGAATAGGGGAAGATCACACTAGAAAAAACACTCTATAGGCCTGTATCATTGGAAATAGGCAATTTGGAATCCTCCAAATGTTGAATGCTGGCAGTTAGAAGGTGAGGTGGGGTGGAGATAGATGATAGTAATGTTGCCAAGCAGCTGCCTTTGACAGCATTGCAATTGCATAGATCACAAAGTAATTTATGTAGTTGAAATCCTGTTCCTTAGTATAGTTGGTTTTATGTAGAATAGGCCCACTGAGGGGATTTAGTGAGTCAGCTTCTCCATATGTTCCATTGATTCAGTGTTACAAATTAGTAAATTAAGAAACAGAAATTCAGCCATGATGTCATATTTGAAACTTACCAGTATTGGGTGTTGCAAAGGATTTTTTGTGAAACCAAAAAAAAAAACAAAAAAAAACATAAAATACAAGGTTTAGACTTACAGCAAGACTGTTTTTAAGTGAACAGTGGTAAAAACATTTCACCAGACATACTTGCATATTTGATGACTGATGAATGATTGGAAGATGTCAAGGCACTTAAACAAATAGTCATTTTCTGATCCAATATGTGAACAGAATATCTGGAATGTCCCAGAAAAATCACAAACAGAAATCTACAGCGCAATTTCACTTTTCAAGTCAGCTTTCAAATATGTTTAAATAAAGTTTACATGTTGCTAGGACCAGGCAAGTTGGATATCCATTGTTATGCCTTATCTTTGACAGTCATGAATCAGGCGTTCCACAGGCATCCACCCACGAAGCCATCTCTGAGTTAAGTAGATAGCAATGTCCAGGGAAAGGTAAGGGCTGCTCTGCCCACATGATTCAACTGCTCACGAGAGATGGCTGGTTGGAGTTCCTTGCTTTCCTCACCAATTTGGTAACAGTTTTGAGCACAGAACAGGGAAAAAAACCCTCTCTGAAATAAAGCCAAATCCCAATCTAAGTGTGGGAATACAGTACATGGCATTGATGAAAACAGGTGGTCAGATTCTTCCTGGATCTGCCCAAAGGCCTCTAATTCAGTATCCTGTTTCCAAAATGGTCCACTGGAAACCTCTTACTAAAATAGGGGTTTCAAACCTATCATAATAATTACCACTGTTAACCCTACCATCCACAGATTTGCTTCCTTTCCATTTAAGCCATCTATGCTAGTGGATTACTTCATTTCATGGCTGCATGAGAGCTACTTCCATTCGACTATATTCTAATTTTATAATAGATTTTAGAAAAACTTTTTCTACGTCCACTTTCTCCATGTCATACTGTTACGATAAAGATAGGTTATACCTCCATTACTTTGCTTTTTTCCCGTCATCTGGAAAGTGCTCAAACACTGTTGCTTTTAGATAAAGAAGATGGTCCAGTGCACCTTGGTTGGCACCACAGCACTACCCCCCCAACACACAATATACAACAACAACAACAATAATAATAATAATAATACTGCCACAGTTCTTTTAGTTCATCAATTGTTCTCTTTGCTTAGTGTTCTTTTTGGGTACATTATACCACCAGACAAACACATTTGTGTGTTCTTCCTACCACATTTTCGTTAGAAATTGTCAAGCTATTTTGAAAGTTTCTGACCATTTTAGGTCAAACTGTAATAGCAGTGCCTTGTCTATCCTGTTGGCTTATTGTATGGATCATTCTTCATATTTACAGAAAAGAAGTCAAGCGCTCCTTTCATCATTCTCTGGGTGTCAGATGATCATTTGGTGAGCCGCCAATAAAATGGTTCCTTTAAATAATAAAGGATTTGGTATGCTTGAAATCCTGAGGGAAAATTAAAAAAGCAAAAAGATTAACAGTGAATATTGTCCAGACATTTTCAATAAATACTCTTCATTATCAGTGAAAATAAAAAAAATTAAAAGTATTTGATAGTACATAAAAGGTATATATATTTGGATCATCATATATTTTCATTCCATGGAAGCTAAGCAGGGTTGGGCCTGGTTAGTACTTGGATGGGTGACCACCTGGGAATACCAGGGGCTCTAGGCTAGGCAACAGGCCCTGCGACCAGCTGACTAACACCCCCCCCCCCAAAAAAAATCACATCAAAACAATGGATCTGTCTAGCGGACCCCACCACCAAGTGCGACAAACACTAAAGAAAAGAAGATTTTTAAAAAGATAGCTCTCCAGTGGCCTGTATAGTCAGGTATCTTTTGATCTTCTAAGCACAATAATGACATTATTCTTACATCTATTGGTCAGTGTCCTGTTGCATACCTGTGCCAGAATAATGGGAATGATGTCATTGTCAAATTGCCATTGATTAAAGACTTATCTGCACCATTTTGGATGCAAAGAACTCACATCCAATGAAACAAGCATGCACACCTAAAAGCAGGAAATAAGGTCTTTAACCAATGGCAGTCTGTCAATGATTTACTTAGTGGCTGTTTGTCACTAATAATGACATAATTCCTATTTCACAGTCAAGAGCTACCAAATACAGTATATCACAAGTAAGTACACTCCCTCACATTTCATAAATATTTCAGCATATATTTTCATGTGACAACATGGAAGAAATGACACTTGGCTACAATATAAAGCAGTGAGTTTACAGCTTGTATAACAGTATAAATGCTCTGTCCTCTCAAAATAACACAACACACAGCCATTAATGTTTAAATTGCTGGCAACAAAAGTGAGTACACCCCTAAGTGACAAAGTCAAAATTGGGCACATAGTGTCAATTATTTTGTGTGGGGCCACCATTATTTTCCAGTACTGCCTTAACCCTTTTGGGTATAGAGTTCACCAGAGCTTCACAGGTTTCCACTGGAGTCCTCTTCAATTCCTCCATGATGACATCACAGAGCTGGTGGAAGTTAGAGGCCTTGCACATATCCACCAACCGTTCCAGGATGCCCCACAGATGCTCAATAGGGTTTAGGCCTGGAGACATGCTTGGCCAGTCCATCACCTTTACCCTCAGCTTCTTTAGCAAAGCAGTGGCCAGTTGGAAGGTATGTTTGGGGTCATTATCATGTTGGAATACTGCCCTGCGGTCCAGTCTCTGAAGGGAGGGCATCATGCTCTGCTTCAGTATGTCACAGTACATGTTGACATTCATGGTTCCCTCAATGAACTGTAGTTCCCCAGTCCTGGCAGCACTCATACAGCCCCAGACCACAACACTCCCACCACCATGCTTGGCTGTAGGCACAGCACACTTGTCTTTGTATTTCTCACCTGGTTGCTGCCACACCATCTGAGCTGAGTAAGTTTATCTTGGCCTTATTGGATCACATGACATGGTTTCAGAATTCCATGTCCTTAGTCTACTTGTATGCAGCAAACTATGCAGGCTTTCTTGTGCATAATCTTTAGAAGAGGTTTCCTTCTGGGATGACAGCCCTGCAGACCATTTTGATGCAGCATGTGGTGTATGGTCTGAGCACTGACAGACTGACCCCCCTACCCCTTCAACCTCTGCAGCAATGCTGGCAGCATTCATGTGTCTGTATCCCAAAGCCAACCTCTGGATATGATGCTGAGCACGAGCACTCAACTTCTTTGGTCTACCAGGGCGAGGCTTGTTCTCAGTGGAACCTGTCCTGTTAAACCGCTATATGGTCTTGGCAAGCATATCTGATCTTGCCTGATTTCTTGTACCTGGTCACCATACAGAAAACATTGCTATTTGTAACTTAGTTATTTGCAAACCTGTTTTGTTTCTTAAATACTAGCCATCTTTATATCCTGCCTTTCTTTTGGTGAGCTCAAGATGGCATAGGTGTCTCTTTTCCTTAATCACATCCAATCTTGCCTGGTTTTGGAAGCTAAGCAGGGTCAGCCCTGGTTAGTACTTGGATGGGAGACCACCAGGGAATACCAGCTGCTGCAGGTGCCTGGAGTGGGAACTGGCACACCACTCCAGTATTCCTGCCAAGAAAACTCCATGGGTGTGGAGTCATGAAGAGTCAGTCACGACTGTAACGACGCAACACACACACACTGTGCTGCAGCTCAGTTTCAGGGTTGTGGCAATCTGCTTATAGCCTAGCCCCAAGCCATCTTTATGTAGAGCAACAATTCATTTTTTTCAGATCCTCAATTCATTACCATGAGGTGCCATGTGGAACCTAAAAGTGACTAGTATGAGAGTGAGAGCACTAAAACAAAATGTGAGAGTGAGAGTGATAACCTACTCCTGCTTCACACCTGAGACTTTGTGACACTAACAGGTCTCATGATACCAGGGAGGGGAAATGGCTACTTGAATAATTATACCAAAGTAAGGCTTGACATATCTTGCTTTGTGTGTAATGAGTCTATCTCATATATTAGTTTCACCTTTTGAGTTGACTTACTGAAATAAATGAACATTTTCACAATATTCTAATTTTTCGAGTTCCACCTGTACAAGCTGTATACTCACTGCTTTGCATTGTAGCCAAGTGTCATTTCTTGTCACATGAAAAGATATACTAAAATATTTATGAAATGTGAGGAGGAGTACTCACTTCTGTGATATACTGTAGGATGGTCGTTACTGCTGTGTAGCTCTGCAGTAATGAACTGGATGAGGATGAACAAAATGAAACTAAACCCAGACAAGACAGATGCTCCTGGTCAGTCTAAAGGGAGAACAAGGGATAGGGGTGCAACCTGTACTGGATGGGGTCACCCTCCATTGCAAAAAAAAAAAAATGTTGTGCAGCTTGGGGTGCTCTTGGACTAATCCTTGAGTCTAGATGCCCAGGTCACGGCTGTGGCCAGGAGCGAATTAGCACAATTAAGGCTAGTACGCAAGTTATGCCAATTTCTTGAGAAACCAGCTCTGGCCACAGTGCCACATGTCCTAGTGATGTCCCAGCTAGACTACTGTAATGCGCTGTATGTGGGACTACCGATGAAAAGTCTCAGGAAACTTCAGCGGGTCCAAAATGCAGGAGCCAAATTGTTGACTCGGGGGGAGGGGGGTACAGAGATCACATTACAGCCCTATTAAAACAGCTCCACTGGCTACCAATCTGCTATCGGCCACAATTCAAAGTGTTGACCTTAACCTACACAGCACTGTATGACCTGGGTCCTAGCTACCTCAAAGATCGAATTTCACAGTATGAACTGACTCAGGTGTTAAAGTCATCAGGAGAGGTTTTTCTCTCCATCCCACCACCCTTACAGGTACGGCTCGTGGGAAAACATGAAAGGGCCTTCTCAGCTGCTGCGCCCAGACTCTGGAACTCCCTCCCACAACAGTCCAGGACTGCCCCATCTCTGATGTCTTTCTGGAAACAGGCAAAGACCCACTTCTTTAGGCAAGCTTTCCCTGAATGATGGACTACCTGTTATGTGTATTTTATATGAATCTATATGATCACTTTCTGACTCATAACTTTTATATGGAATTTTACTCTCTTTTTAACTGCTCGCGTTCTCTTGTACTTTAATGTAACGTTGTCTTTTAATGCTGTAAGATGTCCCTCAATTCCCTGTTCTCAATACTTGAACATGTCTTAATTGTACTGGACTGTGAAGTATCCCTCATTAAAGGGATTAACAAGGCCCTCATTACTGTAAGCTGCCGTGGGTCATTTTCCAAGGAGAAAGGTTGGGTAAAAATACTCTAAAATAAAAATAAAATAAATACAATGGTACCTTTTAAAACAAATTTAATTTATCCTACAGGACAATTTATTTTAAGAAATTTTTGTCTTACAAAATGTGGTTTTCTATAGGAATGCATTGAAAATGGATTAATGCGTTCCGAACACTAGAATAAAGACAAAAATAACTGCCCCCCCGGGGTACATGTGGAATGTTGTTTTTGTCTTGCAAAGAATCCCATAGGGAATTTTTTGTCATGCAAAGCATGCTTATTCCTGGTAATTTTTTTCTTCCTATGAGTTTTTTGTCTTACGAGGCATTTGTCTTAAGAGGTACCATTGTATTTCACTGTTCAGTGTGACCTGGGGACAGCTTCAGTACCATTAATTAATTAATTCACTGGGCATTCAATTATGATTACTCTTGCTCTTTGTATTGTGGTTGAACCCACCATTGTTTTTTCCCCAACAAGCAAAGGATTCTGTCATATTCATTCTCATGCGTGTTGCTATGCCCATATGAATCAGAGGATGTGAATGAAAAATACTGTTTGGAATAAGTAAACTAAGCAAGGCTGTGGATATGGAATTGTCCCTGATTAATCTTTGACTGGGATGTCTCATGTTCAGTATGTTATGAAGCTGATGGAATCTAGCATCTGCTGCATTTTGCAATAATATGCAAGATCTAATGCTGATATAACATACCGTAAATCACAAGATGCAGTTCATCCTTATGCTTCCACCATTAACTGAAATTTTATGTGGAGACTATTCAGTGTTCTGTATGTAGAAGTCAAACTTAAAATGCAAAAGGTTCTAGTTCAACACTTCCTGACATTTTAAAAGGGTTGTTTTATGAGAAGATAAAATATTTTAGATGTTGGGGTGGCATTCAGAATTAATCCCTTCCTCCTTTCTCATTATAAATCTCAAGCAGCCCAGTCCAATAAGAAATGTCTTGTGACTTGGTTGGCAAGATAATTCATATCTTAGGTGTTGTAGATATTTACATATATGACAGGTTTATGGTTTTTCACTTTCTCTCAAAGCAAGGATAACAAGAAAATTGACCTTGCTACTTGGACACAAATATGGAATACTCACCTTTTCATGTGCTTTCGTTTTGTACTTAGATGTCTTCTTCCTGCTAGTGAAACAAAGATTTGGAAGCATACTGTTACATCTGGGTAGTTTTAAGCAAACAATAAAGAATTCTAGAAATATCTTAATAGTATTGAACTTTCCCTTCCTTCCAAATACTCCTATTTCAAATAAATTTTGTTTTGAAAACATTGTTTCAGATGCGATTCAGTACTTGGACAATATACACAAATGAAGTTGCCTTCATGAATAAAGTTAACCACCTCTTACATTTCTAAATGGGATACTTAAAATTAGCTGAAATTCCTTTTTAGTAGCTATAAATGCAGTAATGTATCAATAATCCTGCATTAATTGAATTTTATTAAGATCTATATTGTAGTGATATTCATCTCCATATTAATTATGTGTAATTAAATATGTCTGTTGTGAAAGCTTCAAAGAATATACAACACTGCTTTGTCTGCCTTGTGATCAATTATATTTTAGCAAGCAAAACTGTACTCATAAGTTTATACAGTATCTCTACTGTATCTACCAAATCTGAAGAAGAAACAGGAAACTTTTGTCTCACATTTTCAGAGAAGGAACAAATATGTGTAACAGTCTCCAAAGTATCTTGGGGCTTCTAAATGTTTATTGTCAACAGATTAGGAAAAATGACATTCTTATTTTACCTGCGGTATCCATACTGTCTATCCATTACTGTCTAACAGGTGAAATACTTAAGAGTTGTAAGGTTTATCCCCCAACTTGTTGTCTTCAAATAGCAGAATGCAACCATACTATAATTAATTGCTCAATTCAGTAGCAGATAGAAAAAATACTTACACTGAAGAATTTCTTCCTGCAAAGAGGGAAGAGAGAAGGAAAAAAACATTAAAACTGTTACCAAACTTGATGTTGCCTCTCTACAAGGTGCTCAGACTGTTAGAACAGTTGTATCACCACACAGGTGAACTTTTATTGACTTCTGATCTGCCAGCTCCTAATAAGATTGAAATCGTTCTAAATGAGAAACATCAATTCTATGCTGCAGCATCTGTTTTTAGAGTTATTTGCCTGCTTATTTGCTGTTTGCACATTAAGAAATGCATTATAAGCTTCCACTGAGGAAAAACAAAGCAAAACAAAGGGTTCTAGGAAAGACCTTTTGGGCCCGTCAGTTTGACGCTGCTCTTAGTGGTTCAAACTCTTTAATGGGGAAGAATTTGGGAAACAGTCAGTTACATTTTACAGAAAAAATGCCACATCTGAAGGACTTGCAGATGATACGGTTTTCCTCAGCATACACATTGGAATCACTGGAATCAATTTAAACCAAGTTCATTTGCTGATGCACACTTTGTGTACTGTTAAAAAAAGGTAAAGGTTCCCCCACACAAGTGTGCTAGTTGTGAACAACTCTAGGGGCGGTGCTCATTGCCATTTTTAAAGCAAAGAGCCAGTGTTGTGCAAGTCTGTTCCTATGTGGCCGGCATGGCTGAACACATATCTGCACCTGTTTACCTTCCCGCTTTTTACGGCAGTACCTATTTATCTACTTGCATTTACATGCTTTTGAACTGCTAGGTTGGCAGGAGCTGGGGTTAACCGTGGAAGCTCACTATTTAAGCTATTTAAACCATGTGCATTTGCTGTAGCAAGCTAATGCATACTCTTTGTACTGTACTGTATGCGCTATACATTACTGAAAACACAGGAGAATAATTTTGATCTATTAGAAAAATTACTAGTAGAGTAGCATCTTTATTCAACCTGATAAAATACTGTACTTAGAATCATTAACAAACTTTCTAGAAATTCCTAAGTAATTAATATAGTCCAGGAACATTTGTATGTGATTAGATACAACCAAAACCAAAATTATGGTAACAATCTATGAGTTTATTCCTTATATTCAACAGGAATAAATAATCTAAATGTTACTAGATGATCCCATTAAAAAGCTGGAGTAGCTATTTGCTAGATTGGTAGTATAAAATTCAAATGAATATATAAATAAATGACTCTACCTTACATTTAATAATTCAGAGGGACTACATCTGGTTCCTTATTGCCTAGTATTCTTTGTGGGGATATGTACAGTACTTTAATCATGATCCAGCAGAGGGAGCAGGGGGATTAAATTGTACAAGGATTTCAGAGCAAAGGCACCATCTGACCACGGACTGGACAAAATCATTTTGTAAGATGTAACAAATACTGAATTTCAACTGTATATAAAGGATACACCCTTAGTTATACATTGCAGCTAGTATCAGGGCATGTGGCAACACTTTAATTATGGAAGCATGAAGTTTTTACTTACTTGAAAAGTACCCCTTCTTTTGAGCATAATATACTCCAAGACCACAGGAAGCCATTATCAAAGCCACAATGACCACAGCAGCAATGATGCCACTTACATTAAGGTCATCTAAAATTCAAAACAAATCAGATATTGTATTGGAAGGATACAATGACTAGTGTAAATAATTTTGTATTTGAAAGTGACGTATTTACTTTCAAACCAGTTAGATGAAATCTTCATACAGTGTTGCACATGGATTTGTTTTATAAGACTGCAGCAAAGATTACACTGTATGTTGAATATATGATATAGTATAGAATAGGCCAACTAATGCTCACCATGTTTTTGGTTACAGTTTCCAGACAGCACAGCCAGTGGTCAAAGACTGTAGGAGTTGCAATCCAACATATTTGGAGGGTGCCATCTTACTTAAACCAGTACTGTACTGATATTTGTTTTAAAAGTGGGTGGTTTTTTTCTGCTGTGGAATATTCAGACTATCTTCACCAGAGGCTTTCGAGGCAGAAGTTGATCAAATTGTTTCCAACTATCAACTGATCAATAATAATGACATCTTATAGATCATGTCACAGACACGTTTGTACACGCTATCTATCTCTATACAAAGTTACAGATTTCTGCCCAATTGTCTGTTGCCACTGCAAACTAATCAAGCCTCAAAGTCCACCAACCAGAAGCACACAATATATCAACAATGGTGTAACCACAACGAAAAGACATGAAGGCTTAATCTTACACACACTCACATAGCCATCAGGTTGAATAAGGCTATAATAAAGTATGAATAGATATTTCTAGAGTACTATCTAACAAGGTTCAGAACTGTCACACTAAGCTGGTGAAAGGCGTTACTCTGGATGCCAATTTTGGATTCAACAGTAGAATTGTATCTAAAAGCACTTATGCAAGCCCAGTACATGTAAGAGGAAATACATTCATACACAGAACAGGTTGAATGCCAGTGCCATAGTTCTGTATGTACTAATCAACACCATGTCTATCCTCTCTGGACTCAGGTTCCCTTTATTAGCCATTATCAAGCCTAGTACTTGTTCAGAACATCCATGGCTATACCTTGCTTAAACAGAAAGGAAGTTGGATGTAATTATGTTTATGGTACCCAGTTCCAGAACTCTGAATGACCTCTGTGTTTTCCTGTTGACTTGAAACAGCAGGCTGTGTTGTGGAATGTGAGGGCACATTCATAGCACTGAACTGCAGAAGGATGAGTTTGCTGATGATACTAAAACCCAACAGCAGAGCCAGGTAAAACTTCCAGAATAGTTCACCTGCCATTAAGGACTAAAGTTACTTCTGCCCAATAATTTAGAAATGATACTGAAATAGGTGAGCATTATCCAGGACTTATTTGGAGCATAGTGTCATCTGTTAAAACACATTCCCACTGAATGATATTTAGGGAAACCACGCCAAAATCTTTTTCCAAGGAGATTCCATAACTGACTGTTTTTCAGTGATTAGCTGAAATATTGAATTCATGTAGTCTCCCCTATCTCAGAAAAGCATTTGGCACCAGCTGTAACTTCTTTGAGAGATATCTGAAGGTAGCTCTCTCACACTTTTAGGCAAGATACTCAAATGTGCGGTGGTACTCTGATTCTAGATGTTCCTAGAAGATTGATCATGTCTACCTTCACAGAAGCACACACGATATAACCACTGGATAAAGAAATGTAGTTTCTACATATTAAAGTGGAGAAAGCTGATGGCTTGATGTCCCTCTCATCCAATCAAAAATTAATTTGCTTAATATGAGCCCAGTGTTGTATTAGGGGCATTAACTGTTCCATCAATATCATTTATGGAGTCATTCTTAAGATATAAAATGTGAACTGATTGTTTTACTTAGAGCACTGACTTTTGAAATATTACATCACCGAGTTTCATTCTGGAAGAAGACCTACATATTTATTTTCCTGAATTCCAGCTTATCTTCCTTCTTATATCTTAGCTATGTTTTATAATGAAGACATTTGTGTCTTATAATAAGGCTTATTTTTGTCTGACATTTACCAACTTGCATTCTCTTCACAGGACATTTCTGAGGCTGTCCAATTTTGTTGTCAGCTTCGCAGTAATATTCTCCAGTGTCATTCTTTGAAACAGGATTGAATAGCTGGTAAAAAGAAGACACACTATCTATTAAAGAGTTTGTGAATGTGGAGTCAAAAGGAGTACATTTCCAAAATATCATCTTTTAAGTTTTTATTATTATAATGTTCAATTTAGCATGTATAATATTTCTCAAGAGTACAGTTCGCTGTGTGAAATCTGATCTCAAACATAATGAATAAGTTTTTGCCAGATAAACCCTGAGCAAAACATGCACGGAAGATCTTACATTGACAAGAGGGAATGCTGTGGATGTACTATGTCGAAATAGCCAAAATACATGACATATATTCATTAAATATGGACAAGTAACTTTTAATTTCTCAATATTTTCTCCCAGAGCAGGATGAAAAATAGCTTTGCATCACTGCAGATGTCACTAGCTATTTTGGGTCTCAATTCTTAAGCACTTCAATTGAAGAAGAAGAAATGACAGTTATTTGTTTTGCAGAAATGAATAAACTTATCTCATATATAAATCTGGTGTTTGTATTTTTGTTTCTTTTAAATATCTGCTTTGCAAGTGAAAATAATGTGACAAAATATTTTTTCGGTAGTTATGATTATCTATTATTTATTCTGAAGATGAAGATAAGAAGATGAAGAATAAGACATACAGTGTGATTAAAATTAGAGTTTAATGTTTCTCAGATTAAACATTACAAACCAGATAATCCAAATTTTACTATAAAAATTAGGAATTTAATTACTGAGCCTGAGGACGGCTGTGTTTTTATTTATTTCAGATTCCAATTCACTCTTGACTAGTTATGGTCCAGTTTTCATTACACAGAAAATGGCATCTCAATACTGATATTTCAACATAGGCTAATGTCATTTTCAACCTGAATTAGTGCATAAAACCTTGTCTAAACCAGGGTGGGGGAACCTTTCACCCTCCAGGTGAAGGGCTGTGAGAGTTGTGATCCAAAATATCTGGAAGGCCAAAGGATCTAAACATTGCATTGCTGTATCCACAAAGCAGTGGAGGTCATGGCCAATTTGTAGGTCAGGCAATTCCAATGAATAAAGCACAACTGCATTTCAATTCTTGGGGTGAAGCACATATATCGGTATTGGGTTTTATATCAGCAAAATAAAAAGATATTCACCACTCGGAAGATTGCATTTCTTCTTTATTATAGTTCAGTATAGGTTATAGTATAGTAAATTAAACTGGTTTGAATCTTTTTCATAAAAAGGGCCTAATGTGAACTATTACTGAACAGGTGTTAACTTACCAGAGTTCCAGATGTAGTATTCATAGTATAATGAATTCTGTCTTTTTTAACCTTCCACGGTGCTGGGTTCTCTAGCAGAAGAATGCCATTCCTATACCATCTGTACTTTGAAGCAGGAACACCTTCATTTTCTTTACACCGTAGTTCCACTACTGTCCCACTCATAGCTGAGATGGGTACTTCACAAATCGGAGCAGCCGGCTGAACTAGAAAATGGCATCATCTATGTAAGGTGGATATTTATATTCCTAAGCCTTCTTGTATGTTCATATTGTGCTTCAATAAAGTTATTTGCATCAATAACATCTTGTACCCAAAGTACTTTCATCCTTGGTCTAGTTCCATCAAAGTTTTGATGTAAGTGGCCAGTGGAAGTGAAATTAGTTATTACATACCCATTAAACAATGAAATTGCAAATTTTATACACTTCTTTGCTGGCTACAGACAAATTACTCCTGCCATAGATGTCTTCCTCTTTCATAGCTACAAATAAAACACTGGCACTATAAGGTAAATTAAAATAGAAACACATTATAAAATAAAATGCAATATTAAATAATTTTTACATTTTTACATAAAATATTGTAATAGTATTGTTTCAGCTATAACCAGAAGATAATTTTGTAAAGAAATGTAGCTGCAACTACTGCATACCTTTTTCAAGTAAATTCATTTTAAACCTCAAATAATTGTGTTGAGATTCCTACCAAACACTATGAGAGAGATTTCAATTTCTCCTGCTTCTTGTCCATGTTCTGAAGGTGCACTTATTTCACAACGATATCTTCCAGAATCCTTTCTAGTCACATTGTGGATCTGGATGCTTGAATGCAGAATTTCAGCTCGACCTTTAAAACTGCCTGTTAAATAAATAAATATACCCTGAGGGAAATATATAGAAAGGGAACTCTTTGTAGACAAATTCTGGCTTGTATTCCAAATGTATAAATAAAGCAAAGAGTTCTGCTTATATATAAAATCAGATAATAGTGGCACACCTTTCCAGCATATAGTAGTACTGGTCTGCTCTTCCTATTTCAAGCACATAAAATTAAATAAGACTTATTTTCCTTTGAATATCCTTCCAGTCTGTTAGCTCAGTCTTCCAAACCTGGTCCCTTAAATGTGTTGGATTACAAATCCTATAATTACATTACAAATCCTATAATTTTTCATTACAAATGTTGCTGTACTACCATCACCCAAAGGAAGGAAATACAGACCAGATGTTAGCACGCACACACGCACACACGCACACACACACCATCCTCGCTCAAAACATGAGTCTATTAACACCTTAATGGCTTAATTTTCACCGCAGTTAAACATTATCATATAATCTTATTAGTTACCCCACTTTCTATATTATTAGAGATGTAGAAAAAAAAGATGAATTGAACAAACACAGGATTTGATTGTGCCCACATCCACAGATAGCAGGTTTTCAGAGCAGGCTTGTCTACAGTCATATCATCTTTATTTCTCCAACCCAGTTTTACCATACTTGAGGAAAAGAAAACTTGTGTTTAATGGACTTAGTTCTGGTCAGCATAGACTTTTCATTACAGAACTAAAAGAGTTTCCCTCTTGTATTTCCCTGGGCTGCAATTCAGGTACAACAAGAGCACATAAGTGTACCCATGTCTTGAGGTAGGATGCTGAGGGGGTTGGTTGGTGGTCTGGATTTCCATGATTTTTTAAAAGTATAACTTTAACAGCAATTTTCACTGAAAGTTTGGGGGAAATTTTCTCAGCTTATTGAAAAACACGAACACGGAGACACCACTTCTATTAAAAGGAAGTCTGTCTGTAATGCTAATAAAGGATAGTCACAGAACTACTCCTTGAACTTGCTGGAAAAGACAGAACAACCTTCCCCCAACCAGTTTTACCAAGAGTCCTGAAGAAACTATCAAGATTTGAAACCTTTTTTGTTTAAAACAGTCAGAAAAAATAATAGGAAGTGCAGGGGAAAAGTGGTTTCAAAATGAAACAACTTTTTAAAATTCACCTAGAACTTGTTATTTTCCAAACAAACTACAGTATTGTCTTTCAAAATACCTTGTTTTTTCAGCAGCATCTATGAGCAAGGTCAGTGAATTATAAACAATCTTGGCAACTGAATGAATGTTTTGGTTAGAATTTATAAACCTAGTGACAATATTACTGTAAATAACAGGGCAATTAATTTAAAGGAATATTTGATTGTTTCACCTTAAAGCACTATTTGTTGGAAAATGTAAACCCATGAAGCATACATATTTATATAGATTTTAGGTTTTCACATTATTACTATAGGAGGAATATTAGTCCAGAATTTTCTAGCGTAGCAAGAATAGTCACAACATTAATGTTCATCAACTTATTTTTTCCTAGCCGAGAAGTCTATGAGATTTAATGTTACATTAACACATATATCAATTTCCTACTACTGTAAAGCCTGGGTAAATTTGAAGAGATTAGTTATAGTTGGTGAAGGATGAATAAAGGTATAAATATAACTGAGAACAGATAGCAAAGAAAAAAAGAAAGAAACTCAGTGGAAATGATACCAGATAAATATTGTTAGGGAGGAAGAAAAAAAAATAACAAAGCAGCCCATGACATAGAAATGTGTTTTCCTGCACCACTTTTAATTGGGATGGTTGGGTGAGCAATTTAGAAAATATTATTTTTCTATGTGTATTCTTAACATGCTTAATGGCTAATAAATGTGTTTTGCTTTATGCCATTTCATTCTCTAGGACTCCTTACATGGCAGGGGGTTCGTGTGTTAGCTAGGTTAACCTGAGTTGACATTTAAACTTCCCTCTTAAAGTGGCAGACTGTGAATATTAAAAGGTGGTACTGATAAATATGTATCCCATGGGGTACGGGTCTGCTCCTCAAGGTACTTTCACCTGGAAAACACACTACAACACTAAGCAATCCTTTCCGGGACAAGGTGTTTAGAAAACCCCACTGTTCACATCATAATTGTTACTCTGTTGCTTAGGTAAAAGGTAAAAGGGGTGATTTTAGGCTTTCAGAAAGTGGCAGGATAGAGAGGTACTACTGACTTCAGTATCCGTCAATAGTACCCATGACAAAAAAGCAACAAAGAAGAAAAAGCTTATATCCATTCCATTCTAGGGAAGAGATATCATGAAAACCTGGCATCACTTATAACCATTTGGTTGCTCGTGCAACCATATAAGGAGCAGAAACTGTTATTAATGGGTGAAGAAGACTCAATCCAGGATACCCTCTTAAATCACTAAATGTGCTATTGTTTAGATCAGTTGTGATCTATTATGACCTTAAGCAAGCTCAGGTGTTAAGATCACCAGGAAAAGCTTTTCTCTTGGCCCCACCACATTCGTAGGTGTGTTTGATGAGGATACAGGAGAGGGCCTTCTCTGTTGCTGCTCCCAGACTTTGAAACTCCATCCCACAGGAGGCCAGACTGGCCTCATCTTTGCGGTGCTTCTACAGTCAAAGATCTTCCTCTTCATGCAAGCTTTTCCTTGGTGGCTGGCTACAAGAGTGTGACTTTCAGATGAATTGCTACTGTATTACTGCTCTGTCTGGGTCTTTAATATTACTTGTTTTTATTGTCTCTCCCCGTGGAGTTCCTTTTTAATATTATTGTTTCAGCTTCAATATTGTCATTGAATGGCATTAGCTGCTTCTTTTTACTCATTCTTCTTAGACTTAAATATTGTATTTTAATGTAAGACACCTTGGATCCTTTTAAAGAAGAAAGGTAGGGTAAAAATATATTAAATAAATAAATAAAACTATAATATTATAACCCGCACTCCTAGGAGGAATGTTTGGATATTGTAGCAATACATGTATCAGTCCATTTATAGCATATATATTATGTGTTTTCTCTTTCTTCCTTTGCTTGGAACAATTCACATAGAAAAAACAGATAATCAGCACCATATACTGTATACACAAACAGAGATACAGTACCATCTTACCTACAAATGAGCCTTGAAAGTAGACAAATGAAACATCGGAACCCATGACTCTTTTCCATTCTATTCTTGCATTTTCTTGCTTCTTTGCATTGTGTTTGCAATTTAAATATGCCCCTGAAAAAAAGCTAATTGTTGTTGTTTTGTTGTATGAGATTAGGATCACACAATAAAACTGATTAACTTTCAGAGATGACAAATGTACAAAATACATTGAGTCCATGCATCCTCTCTTTTCAGGTCTTTATTTAAAGGGCCGGAAGAGGACAGTCCTTTTTTACAAGATACTGTATCCTCTTGTTTGAAAGTCCAGGAACATCAAAGATACTGAAAGTTCCCATCTTTAATTAGAACATGGCAAACACAAATGTTACCTGGACAGTGACATACAATAAAATTATGTTTGAATTATAAAAATAATATATAGTTTACCAGCATTAACATATGCAATTTTATGTAAATTGTTGCCCTCTTTTACTCTTTTTGTGATGTGCAAGTGGTCACCCTAAACACATGGGAATCTTACCATACCAGAAGTTTACAAGCACTCAGAATCTCAATAGTGATGCTTTAAGATTTTTGGGCTCAATCCTTCCTAATTATTGCTTCCATTTGCTTTAGCTGCTTGAACCTTTCAGACATCATAGGAAGTAGAAAAGGTTTACATCAGAGGTGGAGAACATGTGGTCCTCTATCCGTTTTAGACTTCAACTCCCTATAGCTTTATTAGCATGGCCAACAGCAGTAAGAATATGTGAGTTGGAGGTCCAAAACATCTGATGGATGAAAGATTTCCGATCTTATTTTACACAAGTCCAGAATGAGATAGAAAATGTAAAATGAGAACCATCCTAGAGTTCACCATGTTGTAAAAAAGTGACCCCATGCAGCTAGAAAGAATGACCACCAAGAATACTAAACAAATAATAGCCATTAAACATTTATAGAGCTTCATCTCACACACCAACTTCTGTTATCAGGTTTACTATCAGATCTTCATGAAGAAAGGCATTCAAAAGGTGAACTGTATTCTTAAGTTGGGAAACTGAAGCTGGCAAACATACAGGTACACTGTCACAATCTAGCATTATAGCAAATATTCCACTTCCTCGCCACAGCCATTTCCCCTTATTATGTACACACAGGACAGCAGCAGCAAGAGTATATCTACAGAGGCCAAATCTGGTCCTCCACTACCTAAATCTCTGAAACCAACTCCTTGCACGGTCTCATTTCTTCTTTCACATTCACAATGTTTCATGCTGCAAATGTTCAAAGAAATAGCCATGACCAAGCTACTCCTTTTCATTGCTGTACAATTTTCTTTACTGGGAAAACTTTTAAATATCCATATATATTCATACAGTAACTGTACTGTACTGTATTTTATAAACTCTCAGTCAATGGCAACAGAAAGCAACTTCATTTTGCTATGGATACACAATGGGTGTTTTCCTTTAAGAACCTTTATTGTTTATTAGAGACACTCCTTTAGAAATCTGTGTAATATGGGAAGTGGTTCTGCTCTAAAAAACACACAAATAACAGGCTTCCACAGTTAGTAGTGGAAATGGTTTGTTTTGGAAGGCCTCTTCCTTTCACTCTGAGGAAGGAATTGACAGTAGCTTTTCCTGAAATTTATATGGAAATTATGATTATGATTATGATTAAATGCTTTTAAGAATCAAAGTCACCATTGTCCTTTATTATTTCAGTATATTTCCAGGCAGATTCCTGCAGCTTTCTAAGACTAACAGTGTAAGATCTATTTTTAGAACCGTGATGGAAGCTTAATTAAAGAACAGCAAATCTATCCTTTAATCTGTTACTGAATAATAGAGAATCCCTCTCACTCTTGACTCTTCGTTTTAAATTTAAAGGAACATACTGTATTATTATACTAGGCTTCTCACTGCTGTTTTTAGAGACAAACACAGACACACAGAGACATTGCAACATTTTAAATGTGTTCAGCAAATGACATAATCAATGTGAAGCTGCCAGAGTAAAGTAGTGCAAGAGCCAGCATATACGAACAAACCCCTATGTGCAATAGGATTGACCCATATGCATGTGCTATGTGTATGTGCCTCATTGTCTCTACCTAATGAAGAATGAATTAAAGAAGACAAAAGACAACAGCAGAGTATTAGGTTTTAAGCAATGTTTATGAATATTTCATTTGCAATATAGCCATCTGAATAAAGGAAATGATGCTGGTTTCCTCTATTGGTCTAATTCAAGAAATTCACTTATATAGCCCTACTGACAAAGGGGTTGCCCAGGGACAGAGTGAAAGCAAATCAAGCATATGCCATGTCAGCTGGAGAGGAAAAACACAATTTACAGGTTACAGCTAAGGGTCCTAGGTGGAGCATAAAGCACTGGGTCCACGGATAAGTCAATCCACCCAATGAATCACAACCCCCAGCCCACTTGCTAAGGAAGCCCCATGGATATCAGATATACCACAAGGCCAAGATAATCCAGACTGGTCACCATTAGGCAGAGGCAACTTGATGAAACACAACAATAACAATAAATCAATATCAAATGCCACAAAATAACTATATAGCAATTTATAAGGAGAATTGAAAAAACAGGGCATACTGAGGGTAGAAGGGACTGTAAAACCAGAAGACCGATTTTGGATAAAGAAGGACACAGTGGAAGAAACAAGAGTGCTATTCCTCAATGCTTCTCCCACCCACCCCCACCTGACATTCTCCCACCCCATTCTTGATGCTGAACAAATTGACAGATTGTCAAACTGTTAAGATATTAGGTACTGAAACTATGTATCAGACAGATGTATAAATAAATGGTTTGTAAGTATTTAATTGATTTCTAAGATGAAGTCTGCAAATGAAAAGAATGGGCTTAAATGGGTTTGGCTAATGCAAGGTGCTGCAATAGACATGATACAATGTGTTACCTGATTGGACAGACAAATGTATATAAGTGCTCTGTTAATCAGTGTTCAATGGCCCTTTGTGAGTAAGACATCCACCATTCTTTGTTTCTCTATGCTATGTACCAATGATGTATGCCATGTATGATGAAATGATGCTATGCTGTTGATATGTCTCCATGTAACTTATTTGTGTATATATGTAATATAGCTGTTTTGTTTTAAGTAAGCTCTGACTTTGTCTGATTCTGATTCAGTCTATGTAATTGTTTAACAAGTATCTGCTTCTGCTTGCAGAACAAACTGAAAAATACTTGATATATTAATGTTATAAACCTAGAAGTGTGCTCCTGCTTGATTCTTGGGGAGGACTGCAGTTTAAAAAAAGGTGTGTCTTTCCTGTTAGAATAACTACAACTGATATTTAACATATAGCCAGAGTTGTACAATGAAATCTTAATGTTTTACCTTTGTAGGTTTAATTACTGTATATACTAGAGTATAAGCCTAGTTTTTCAGCCCTAATTTTGGGCTGAAAAAAGGGGTCCTCAGCTTATATTCGGGCCAATACTTTTAGCCACTGAGGCAAGTTTGGGTCAGTGGCTAAAAGTCATTTTAAACATTGTGTGCCACTTCTCCTGACCCCCCCCATGTTTAAAATGAATTTTTCAAAAGTCATTTTAAAACAATGTTTAAAATGACTTTTAGCCACCAACTCAAGCACTTGCCTCGGTGGCTAAAAGTCATTTTAAACATCACACATCCCAGCTCACAAAGGAGGAGTTGCCAGGCCCTGCTGCATTTCCCACCCTAGGCTTATACTTGAGTCAATAAATTTTCCCAGTTTTGGGGGTTTAAATTAGTGGCCCTGGCTTATACTCGGGTCAACTTATACTTGAGTATATACGGTATGTGTTTCTCTTATTAAAACCAGTAGGAAACAGAAACTGTAGATATTTTTCACTTTTGACATCGTCACACTTTTATCCAAAAGCATTTTTAAAAATTTATGTGCATGATTATGCAGATATATACCATACCTTCAAATTCTCTTACTGTCACATGTGCGTTGTCTGTTTCTACTGTAATTCCATATGCTTTATAATCTGAAAAGAAAAATATATTCTCCATTAAATTGGAATAACCTATTAATTCATCTAAAACTTTGCTTGCTACCAGTCAGGCTACTTAATCTCCCTTGTAGCTGAGACAATTTAAGTAGCCCAACTACATACTGGACAACTCAGCCTTTACATGTACACCTTTGCTTGAGGTATCTTTGCTACTGGATTTCACATAATCACAGACACAATTACAAATATTTGTGTATAAAGCAGATTGAAAAATATACCATTGGCTCTGGATTATGAACATTATATTATCTGGGTGAAGAGGCATATCATCCATCCATTCGTGCTATTTCTGATGTCTAAACAGGCTGAGCTTGCTGTCAAGACCTGCTTGTATAAGAGCATTTTTTCTCCTGTTGGAAGCAATTCAGCCATGCTTTAAGATTATTTTGTTCATGACACTGAAGCAAACAAGCAAACAAAAAAGTGAGAATCACATAGCAGATGAGAACAGCTATTAGAGTTGGGATTAACTTTTCAGCAAAAGTCTCCAGACCTATAACGTCTTATCTCGGCAACTAATGCACAAGAAAAGAGTAACCATGTTTCAGCGGTACAGTAGTTGTTTTTCTTATGAGCTGTTAAGTAGGAACCAGCTTGGACTTTCCATATAAGTGGACATAAGTGAGATATTTAGGGAAAAGTTTTACCAGTTCCACACTCCCAGTGAGCTTCCACTCCTGAGCAGGGATTCAAACTCAGGCTTCCCGAGTCTTGGTCCATCACTATCCAATATACCCCACTGCACATGTTAAAGCTGCAGGGGCAGCATGTGAGAAAATCAGGTTGAAAATCCTGATGAGGTCATTGATAGGACCTGAGCACATAAATAAATCTTGGTATATCCTACTTTTCAAGTTTGTTATGAAACTGCTTTCAACCATAATACGGGACTAAGACTCCTCAACTCACTGTGGTAGATGACATGTACCATGGATTGGATATGAGAAGTGTGACTCTACTACAATGTAAATAGAAGATGAAACATTGTCTAGACAGTTAAAGTCTTAAGAATCTTCATATTTCAAGGGACTGGATTTCCATATCCTTCTGCAAATATTATGGTTCTATTATAATTCCAAGCCAAGCCATTTGAATATTGGGATTGCACATGAACATTAATTTGGTTACCTAGATAGCTCAGTGAGTTAGGTATATGGCTGCACAGCCAGGGGTTAGGAGTTTGATGCCTTCTGAGAGTACAACCCTGAAAAGCCAGTTTGGGTGACCTTGGGCAAACTGTACAGCCCCAGGATGATCCCAGAAGGGAATGGTAAACCACTTCTGAGTACTCTAAACCTAAAAAAAAAAAAAAAAACATGAAAAGGAATGCTAGCAGTCAGAATCAACACGATGGCACACAATTATCAGCATGAATTCAGCCACTCTCTTTAATAGCCAATAAGCATGCAACCAAAATGAGGCCACTGAAGAAATAAAGACACTTTCAGTGAAAACTGTTTTTCCCCCTGCTCTTGCAACATTTAAATATAGCAGCTTCCTGTTTGCGTGAATATACAATGAGACCTTCCAGGAAGCCTGTATTGACATTTCAATGATAAATTACACATGTAATGGCCACACTCCCCAGTATCATATAACATAATAGCTGATGGAATTATGGAGGAAGAATGGGAAGACGACGCATCCATCAACTCAGGTCGGAGAGCTTTTTCAAGAAGAAATGTGTTCAACCTAAACCGATGATCAAATATTACAAGAATTGGGCTGGTGGGACTCAACCACACAGTGTAGACACTTTTGGTGTCCGTCAGAGTGTGGGATCTTCCTGTTGCAGGAAGCACAACGTTTGAAGGGTGGCATAAATGCCGTAAAACAGGAAAAGAAGATCAAACTTTGAAGAAATAGAAGGAGACAAACGAATCGCGAGCTCTTAGCACTGCAGTAAGAGGGAACTGAGGTGTTTAGGCGGGAACCCTCTCGCACATGCTCAGTGCAAAGAGGATGGAGACTAACAAACATTCCTATTGCTAAGGAAGTCCGACCTTCACGCAGGGATGCTTGGGAAACCCAAGTGTGTGGCTTCACTAAAGCCACAAAGAAGAACAGGCTTTCATTCTCTCTGAGCATCAGTAGAGTAATTCCCCTTCATAATAAAATACAAAAATGAATGCATCATGTGGTCGTTTATATAGGTACACATGCTTTCCCCCTCTCTTGTTTCTCTCTATGGTGTGTAACTGAGATGTGGAATTTCAGGCTCATGTGGCTAAAACAAAGCTGTGAAAATGCATGATGAATGGCTGAGAGAATTAATGTATTTTTACAATATTTAAGATGAGAACACTGCTTTCTGGATACAGGATTAATGTAGCATCTAGCTATAGCCTGTGAACTGGCAAGGTATCCCTACAACTGGGGTTGGGGTGGGGGTGGCTGAGAAAGTAATCCTTCTCGACAAGAAGCAACTCAATGTCCACTCAGTGGCCACTGAAGATTGTATGCCTGCTGGTGGGTGGCAGAAGACAGGGCATTGGAAAACAGAGGGAAGAAGAGAACAGAGAATCAGATGGTGCAGCTGACTAACTTGAACTCTGCTCTGAACCACTTCACACTGGGATTTTGGTCTGAGGTCTCAGTAATTCCTTTATTAAATAAGGACAGAATCATCAGCAATTGTATTCTATAAAGTTACAAGCATACAATCCGTTTCTAACTTTCTGTAACTTTCTTTCTACCCAGCATACTTAATATTAGACATACAGAGCAATCTTCCTAAACCCAGTGGACAGAATCCTGTTTGTTCCTTCAGTTCACACTGCGGTCTATTGCCTGAAAAGCTGGACAACTTCCAAGTTTGCATAGTGAGGAGGAATCCAGCAATATCTCCTTGCACAAGCTTGGGATTGGTCCAACTGCTCATGTAACAGATCATTGTGTGAATGGAAGAAAACTTTTTGCCCAACAGGTCTTAGACATCCATAGTAATGGTTCAACGATCCATTGTGCGCTAAAAACCAACTATCCATGACTTAACTGGTAACATTGATTTAAGTACAAGCTTAGAGTAATTAGTTGAGATCAAACTAAATGTTCACATACATGGTTTTTGTTTTTAAACAAAGCCTATTTAAGAATTAATACTTCATTCATTTTTTCTGATTCTTCCACTCCTTCCTGGATTATTCTGCCCATATTTAATGTAGTTAATAAAATTGTGGTTTTCCCCTTTAATTGCAGCGTATTCAGTTTGTTACTGAAGATGAAACAGAAGGCAGATGAATTGCTTTTACCTGCCAATACTATATGGCACTAAAGTATTACTCTGCTGTTCTTTTCATTGATTGCCAGTATTGTCCTCCCCCCACCCCCTTAAATAGTGTGCTGCTACTATTTTTGTAGGGAGGGAGAGGCAAAGAGATATAGGCACTCCCTTTTCCAGTGTTTTGAATTATTCTGGAAACATCATTGGGAACTATGGAAGTGTTCCAGAAATCTGAAGAGAGTCATTTATCTAAGAAGACAAAAACAGGAAGATGCATTACACACATCTGCAAGACCGGAAAATTAAAAAACCTGAAACAAAAGGAATAAATTCTGAACAGATATTATACAAGTTAAAGAAGAAGCTCCATCCCTAACCTCCCCCACAGCTCATTCTACTCAGCAAGTCTTCTGAAGTCTCTGAGCATTTTATAAGGCCTAGATGTGCTGCCATGTGGGCGATAAGGACAACATGCATCCAGCACCAGATCTTTGAATTGTTCTTTTTTTGGACTATGGTTCACAAAATCTCCTTCCACTAAGCATATTTATCATGTGAGTTGGGAGACTATGAGACTGCGATTCAAACAAAACAAAACAAAATCCAAAAAACAAAAAAACCTTTTAAAGCTCTGAGTGCTGTGCCCAAGATACATCTTCATGTATTGTTTTTCTAAAGCTTACTGGAGCAAAAATATCACCACTCTGTTTTCAAAGTCCTCTTGAGAATTTTGCTGCCAGTCCTGTTCCCTTGGTAATGAATAGGGAAATGGGGGTTGGGACATCTTTAATGACTTAGCCTCTTATGAACAATAGACTCCTACCACTATTGTAAACACTGTATAGAGTTTATTTCCATAGCAATTAAGTTGGTGGAAAGTTTGTGAACACATAAATCTTGAAAATGCAAATTCCACTTTTTAATGTCTATTAGTCTAAGGTGCTGAAATTCTACTTTCGCCAGAATAAAAATAAATATCCAGGAAAGAAGCCTCTCACAACAGTGAAACAGCATATTAAGAAATGATATTGATGTTTACAGATATATTTTTGTTAAATGTATATCTATAGACTATGGGTTGGATGCAGAATTTTTATTTATTTTGCAATTTTTATAGTACACCAGAGTGTACCATTCTCTGGATAGTTTACATCAGTTACAGTATTTGTCCGTGTATAAGACTATATTTTGTCTAAAACTGTTACATTAAAAATTGAGGGTTGCCTTCTACACAGAAGACGAGGAGAACACTGCATGATTGCAAAACTCTAATTCTGGTTTGGAAAAGCAGGGGTTGTCTTATACATGGAACGTCTTATAGATGGAAAAATATGGTGATTTAGTTGATTAATACACACAATTCAATACTCTCAATTCATATCATTAAATAATTATTCCTCTCCCAGAAGCAAACCTGAATTTAAAAAAGATTTTAAAAACTTAAAATCTCAGGTCAACGTTAATAAAAATATTTAAAGGGTCAGTTTTCATCTATCAGTCATCAATCTGGGGGCACCTGGAGGGGGAGGAAGTCATGCACCCTCCCACCAGCAGTCCTTCTGCCCCACCCCCAAGGCTTGATAATCCTTAGTGGGGGGGGGAGGGGAAAGAAGCACGCAATGTTTTTTTCAAAGCAGCACCTCCTTAGGGAAAGAGAACCCCAAACCCTCCTTCTAATCCTCGCAGCTGGGAGCTGCAGAGCTGCTTCAGAATCCTGCCCCCCCCCCGCCGCCTTCATATCCCTGACCGCCTTCTGCCTCACTGCTTGCCCGTCTTGGACACGCCACACCTGTGCATTGGGCTCCCAAGGAATGCTTGTACAGGAAGCATGCCCAGAGCTTTCCCCACTGCCTGAGCAGCCTCTCTGGCATCTCGCTTCAACAAGGCATAATGCCACATTAATATGAAATGGCTTGCTACATAAAAAGGTGTTGCTAATTAGGAAATTGATGGGAGAAAAGGGTTGGGGGGCAGGGTGCCACGCTTTGTGTTCACTGTCTGTTGGGAGAGCTGAACAGAGGAACTGCTTGACCGGATCCTCTTCCAGGCATGGCAAAGTTTTCGAGGCTGGTGTGTGTGTGACGACTGCACCCCGTTGGAAGGAAGGCAGAGGCCGGGTAAGATTAGGCTGGGCTGCTGGGGCTCTTCAAAGGAAATCCATGGTATCCCTTCCCCTGCAGAGGTTAGACCCAGCTATTTCACCCCCCCCACACACACCTGTAAGCACTCCACGTCCTTGCTGGGGGCACCCAGTGTGCCTGGGCATCAGAGGCAGACACACACTGTTTGTTCTGTTGTAGCACAGGGGGTGGGGAGAGGAGGGGTGCATCTGGCAGCTGCAGGGACCTTATGGGGGGATGTGCAATGGAAGAAGGCAGCAGGCTGGCAGAGGTGTGGGCAAGGTGGCAGTTAATGCTGTCAGCTTGCAGTGTCCCGGAATGAGGGAGCGCCATCCTCTCCCCTGGCATGAAGCTTGAGTCCTGGACGGCCCTCCTTCTCCCCTCTCCTCCTCCTGACTGTTCTCAGAACTCTGTCCTGCGAGTCCAAAGGTCTCTTCCCTTCCTGGTCTGGGTAAAAGGTGGATCTTTGAAACCAATAATAGATCCTCTTGACTCCATAAGATTTCAGCATGAGATCCTTCCCAAATCACCAACAAATCATACATCTCATTAATGTCCAAACACTGCACATTTATAATCATGGGTCTCCCATCACATGGCTATGAAGTGGTGCAAAAAACATTGGTCCAAGGCATGGATCCTCCAGGATCTAACTGATTTTTATCCAGGATCACCTTCAAACCACTCTCCCATCCTATTATGCATCTCTGCACATAGATTGCACACCAAAAATCAAGGGTCCATCAGCACATGGCTCCACAGCGGTGCAAAAACATGGATCCAATACATAGATCAACTTGATTTTTGTACAGGGTCACCTCAAAATCAGTCTCCTATCATAGACCCCATTTCTGCCAACAGATTACACACCAAAAGTCATAGGTCCATCAGCACATGGCTCCACCATGGTGAAAAACATGGATCCAAGGCATGGATCCTCAAGGATTAACTGATTTTTATCCAGGATCACCTCCAAACCACTCTCCCACCCTATTATCCATCTCTGCACAGATATTGCACATCAAAAAGCAAGGGTCCATCAGTGCAGGGCTCCTCAGTGGTATAATAACATGGATTAATTGCACAGATCCACTTGATTTCCTATGATTTTTACACTGGAATATACTAAAACCACTGTCACATCATAGGCCCCATCTTTGCACACAGATTTCACACCAGAAATCATGGGTCCGTCAGTGTGTGGCTCCGCAGTGGTGTGAAAGCATGGATCCAAGGCATGGATCCTCAAGGATCTAACTAATTTTTATCCAGGATCAACCCCAAAGCACTCTCCCACTGTCGGCCCCATCTCTGCCCACAGACTGCACACCAAAAATCAAGGGTCCATCATACCCTCAGGTGCAATGGAGAATAAATCAATGCCCTCTTCCCGTGGCATTGGTATTGGAGGACTGCTATCAGGTCTCCTATCTGTCTTCTTTTCATCAGGCTAAACATGCCTACTTCTTTTAATCATTCTTCATACGATTTAGCCTCCAGTCCCCTTATCATCTTTGCTGTTGTTGCTCTTCTCTGCACTTTTTCTTGGACCTCAGTGTCTTGCTTGTATTACTGGACATAGTATTCCAAATGTGGCCTCACGTGGGCAGTATAGAGAGGTAGTATCACTTCCCATGGTTTTGATGCTATCTCCCTCTTGATGCAGCCTAGGACCATGCTCACTGTTTTGGCAGTTGCAGAACATTGCTGCCTTAGGGGGTGGTCCACCAGGATACCCAAATCCCTCTCACTGGTAGTACTCTTGACCCAGGTATCACCTATTCTTACCTGTGCATCTGGATCCCCCTGCCTAAGTGCTGGGTCTTATTTTTCTCACCGTTAAACTGCATCTTGTTGGACAGGGCCCAATGTACAAGACTGTCAAGATTCTTCTGAATGTTAAGTCTATCTTCCAAAGTATTGGTTTCCCTCCTCCCCAGCTTCGTGTCATCTGCTAATTTTATAATGTCTCCTTTAATCCCCTTGTCAGGGTAATTTATGGAGATGCTGAAGAGCACTGGGCCCAAGACAGAACTTTGAGGGACCCCACTGATCCCTTCGCTCCATGTAGATGTGATTCCACTGAGGACCACACATTGGGTGTGATTGGTCAGCCAGCTGCAAATCCATCTGGTAGTTTCACTCTATCCCACTTGTGTTCTATCTTATTAAATGTGGAGCCTTGTACTGATGGACCCATGATTCCTGGTATGCAATCTGTGGGCTGAGATGGGGGCCTATGATGTGAGCGTGGTTTTAGTATGCTCCAATGTAAAAACCATATGAAATAAGGTGGATCTGTGCCTTGGATCCATGCTTTTGCACCACTGTATTGCCATGTGCTGATGGATATATTATTATTATTTTGGTGTGCAATCTGTGTGCAGAGATGGGCCCTGTGATGGGATACTGGTTTGGGGGTGATCCTGGATAAAATCAGATCTGTGAGGATCTGTGCCTTGGGTCCATGTTTCTGTGCCCCTGTGCAGTTATGCACTGATGGACCACTGATGTTTTTTGTGTGTGTGTGCAATCTGTGGACAGAGATGGGGACTATGATGTAACAGTGGTTTTAGTATGATCCAGTGTAAAAATCATATAAAATCAGGTTGATCTGTGCCTTGGATCAATGTTTTGGTGCCCCTGCACAGCCATATACTGAAGGACACGTGATTATTTATGTGTAGCATTTAGACGTTAATGAGATGTATAATTTAATGGTGATTTGGGAAGGATCCCATACAAACATCATATGAAATACAGAGGATCCATAAAAATCCACCTTTTACTTTGGTGCTGGGTCTGCTCACATGCCCTGGACGTTGCTGGATTTGCCATCGTAGGAGTGCCAGACTGACGCTGAAGGCTTGCATCTCCTCAAGACCCTTCTGTGCAGTCTGGACCGGTGGGTGGGTCCCTTTTCGCCAGGAAAGGAGGGTGCATGTAGCCCTTCTGAAAGTTTTCTTCAGCTGATGTGGTGGCAGTGGAGGTGAGACTGCAGGCCAGAAGCACCCGCCTCTGCATCCAGCAGAAGAGCAGTTGGTTTCCTTCCTGTCTTCACCCAGATCCTGCTTACTGGAGTGGCTGGATAGGGCTGGAAAAGGGCTATCTCGAGGAAGCAGAGAAGGCCTCACCTTCTCTTCCTAAGAGCCGTGTGGCAAGGAAGAGCACAGATGCAGGGCAGGGTGAATCCTTTTCAGAAGGTCCAGGGGGGACAACCACAATTGACTTTGCCCTGGGTACTGAAAATCTTAGCTACACCTCTGGAAGTTTGTTCCAAAGAGGCATACACATCACTGGAAAAAGCATGCATTTTATGCTCTTTCTTTCGGCCTCCACAATGGCATGACTATTTTTAACACCATGGACTGCAAAGAGCAGGTAAGGCAGGATGTGGAAGAAAAAGGAAGCACTGTCAAGGATTGTGCCACAAGGTGCCCATGAGATGTCATATTGTCACTCTACTCTCCACTTTGCTTCAAATAGCATTATGGACTGAGATGCACCCATCAAAATAGCATAATGGATCCAAGTGTATGCCTCACCAGGTGTCTCCTCTGTCCCTCTTAGTTGTTCTTGGTTTGTTTTTTGTTTTGTTTTGTTTCATTGTTCTTTTGTATTGATGCTGTGCAAGAGTTACATGCATACCACATTTGCATTGCACCAATGACTATGGAAATATCTTAAAATGGATGAAGAGGAATACCTAAAGCTACGTAATACTAAAAAATAATTTCCTGCATATTCTCAAAGGCTTTCACGGCCGGGATCTGATGGCTGTTGTGGGTTTTTCGGGCTAAACAGCCCGAAAAACCCACAATAGCCAATTTCTTTTCTCTTCCAGCATTACTCACCTGAGATTTGCCCCCTGCCTAAGGAGGTGCCAAAGCAAAGCAATTCTAGTAATCCTCTCAATTTTACATGAACTGTATAAGGCAGTGTTGCTGGACCTATGGCATGGGTGCTAAAGGTGGCACTCGGAACCCTTTCTGTGGGCACCCAACATCGCCCCTTCACAGCCCCCTGTATTCGGGTTAAATGGCTGTATTGGCCCTTTGCGAAACATTAGTGGGTTTTGAATCTTAGTTTGGGCACTCAGTCTCTGAAAAGTTTGCCATCACTGGTATAAGGTGTTTTGCAAACAGTTTCACAAGTAGCTACATTAAGTGTTGCATAACTCATTACAAATTTATTAGGCCAGGTATTGCTTGTGTTAATTCTATTATTGCATTCACAACCACTAATGGCACATTTCTAGTGTTCTTTTTACTGTTATACACTGGATGCATCCCTCTCAGGAAGCACTAGTCCCAAGGAATACTCTATGCAGACATATTTCTTATCTACTCTAAATGCTGGAGTCTTTTTGAGGGATGGAAAGAACTTCAAATGTAAAGAAATCCAAATACAGGAGACAGTGAAAATAACCTTTTATTCCCTCTCTGACAAGACTTAAAACAAGTTGAAATAGTTGCCCATGGTGGTATTTTGCTACAGAATTGAACTCAGAGAGTGATGATTAATGGCTCCTTCTTTAAGTGGGAAGAAGTAACAAGTGGAGTATGCAAAGGCTCAGTCATGGATCTGGTGCTCTTCAACATTGTTATTAACAGCTTAGACAAGGGAGCACAGATTATGAAGAAGCTTGCCATTGCCAAATCCATGGATGACACAAAATTGGGTCAAATAGCTAATACTCCGGAAGACAGAAACAAAATTCAAAATGATCTTGATACGCTGGAGCACTGGGCTGAAACCAACAGAATGATTAAGTGCAAAGAACTGTATTGCATCTGAGAAGAAAAAAACCAAATGCACAGTTACAAGATGGGAAACACCTGGCTCAGCAATACTACAAGTGAGAAAGATCTTGGAATTGTTGTATCTCATAAACTGAATGTGAGCCAACAGTGTGATGTGGTCACAAAAAAGGACAAATGCTATTTTAGGCTGCATTGACAGAAGTATAATTTCCAAATCCCATGAGGTGCTCTTCCCCCTCTATTCAGCACTGGTTAGGCCTCACCTTGAGAAATGTGTCTCGTTCTGGACAATGCACTTCAAGAAAGATGCTGACAAATTGGAACAAATTCAGAGGGGGATGACAAGGATCTTCATGGGACTGGAATCCAAGCCCTATGAGGAAAGACTGAAGGAACTGGGCATGTTTAGCCTAGAGAAAATAAGACTGAGGAGGTGATATGAAAGCACTTTTCAAATATTTGAAGGGCTGTCATACAGAGGAGGGTCAGCATCTGTTCTCGATCATCCCAGAGTGTAGGATGTGCAACTATGAGCTTAAATTAAGAGAACCCAGATTTTGGCTGGGTTCTCTTAATTTAACTGTTAGAGCAGTACAGCAATGGAACCAATTACCTCAAGAGGTGGTGAGTGCTCCAACACTGGAGGCAGTTAAGAGAAATTTGAACAACAACCTGGCAAATATCCTTTGATTTGTATTCCTGCATGAAGCGGGGGGATTGGACTTAACGGCCTTATAGGCTCCTTCTAACTTCACTATTCTATATTTCATTATTCTGTTTAGCACCTGCTTTTCCATTCTGAATATAGCCAATCTGCCCTGGTTTTAGAACCTAAGTAGACTTAGCTCTGTTAAGTACGATGATGGAAAATGCTAAGGACTCTCCTACTTGTCTCTACTTGCAGTTGACAATACTGGGATAGACAGAACAAGAGTCTGGCTCCATACAGAGCAGTTAAATTCATGCGGTGATGTCATTAGGAATTTTCATCTCATCACATCTGGTAGATGTGCGTGTCTGCATTCTGATCAAAATGGCTACCAGAGCAATGAGTTAAAGCTCCTCTTCTTTCTATACTGGGATCCCCAACCAGTTCTGTTTCTCCTCCCTCCACTGACCAGCTGTCAATTTGTTTTTCAAAAATCAGCTATTCAGTGCCATGCTACGTGATAAGTGTCTTGACTAATTTGGCTCCAAGAGACTCTGGGAGCTTTGTTTCCTAAGATTATTTCACCAGAGAAGAGGGAAAGGAAACACCGACTCTTGCATTTTCTTCTTCTAAAGCACATGTTCCATTGTATATTTATGGCTTCTCTTTCTAAAGCACAACAGAGTTCTCAACTGTTCTTGGCAAATGGAATTAAGCCTTGACATTTTACAATAAGTGAGGATTATTTTACAGGCATGAAGTCATCTGTTTATGAAGATAAAACTAAATTTTGTAGTAAACTAACTCTGGTAAACTTTGATGCATGTCTACTGCCCTTTCAAGTCATTTAAAAACAAACAGACACAAAAAGTGAATCAACACTTGGCGGATACAGATTAAACAAAACAATAGTGATGCAAAGAGAAAACTCACTGCACCTTGTTTTCCTATATATCAAATTCATCGGTTAACAGTACTCTTTTAAGTGGGATTAACTGCTATTTTTCACTCCACTTCTTTTGAACAAAAAGGAGAGACAGGGCTGAAGGAGAATCTCTATGGGAGCCTTAATTACTATTCAGTCCTTCACCTCAGCCCCTACAATGGCAACAAAGTGGAAAAGCCATTCATGAATATTCCACTCTGACCAAAGATGTTCCAAACCACACACGCGCACATGTGCATGCACACACACACAAACAAGCATTTTTCTCAGCAGCCATTTAGATTTAAGAAAGTACCAGCAAACCATGACATTGTGTCTGCTGTTCAATAAAATTAAACACAACTAAACTTGTGGAGAACTTTAAGTAATCATCTTTCATCTCTAGGGACATTAGTTAACAGTGGAGCTTCCCATGATTCTAAACAAAGCAGGTAAGAGTTACAGTATTGTAAAATGTTACCAAGAAAGTGTTAGAAGTACAGGTTCATCCTTTATGCAGTCATAGAATCATAGAATCATAGAATCATAGAATTATAGAGTTCCTTTTGGAATACTGCATTTTGAAATGTGGCCCTGACAAATGGTCCGGAGTTAATGTCCAGGGCAAGAAAAGGCATCTAACTGTCTCACCAGCGGACCATGCTATGAATCACTAGCCTAGCCTTTCTTTAAAGATGTGACATAATCAGTGAGTGCCTATTGAACGTATATGTTGTCATGTCACTTTCCATTTATCATTATCATAACAGAAATATCTAGATACACAAGAAATTCTAGGAGCGGCTTATGATCGCCAGCTTGCCACTGGCAAGTGAGTTTACATGGGTGAGCAGGGATTTGAACCTAAGTTTCCTGAGCCCTAGTCTAACAACATACTCACTATACCACATTGGCTCTCTATCTATTAAATATAGAGACTGCCACAATGAACGCATCACAGAAAACAATGGAAAACTCAATGGGATGCAAGCACTGCGCAATTTGCTTAAATATCAGTATGTTGCAAAAACATCTCTAACCTCCACTATACATTGATGTGAATTACAACAGAAGGATTAGTCCAACTTTAAACCTCAAAATTTTACTTTTTTTCCTGTATCTATCCAGTAAGAATTGACATCCTGCAGAGGATCTACCCTTCTGATGTTTCTTCAAAGACTGTCTGTGCTTTGAACAGAAGGAACTATACCTGTATCTAGCCCAATAACTCGTGCAGAGACATGACAGGTATCTTCCTCTAAAGGTTTCTGCTGGATCTCTGCATTGGGAGATAGATACCTATACTAAAGGAGATGCTGGTACCTAGAAGGCAACACTATAAGACTGTATCTTTATTCTAACAAAAGTTTACCCCAATTTACACCTGGCAAATTAGCTTGCTTCTGTTTTGCTATTGGTCAGCTGGATGATAGCAGAGCTTTGCTCCTATGGCAGATGTCCCAGGCACTTGCAAGATCTGCATTACCTAAAGGGATAACTTTGTGACAGGAATAAATAATCTTTTGCCTTTATATGTGATTTGGCCCTGGAAAAATGTATATGGGATTAAATTTCCAGTCACTCCAAATATGGGAATTTAATTAATTTCTGATAGCACAGAATTGTGTCTCCAGTTAAACAAATCCAGTATAAAAATAAGTGCTATCAACTTCTACCACCTTTTTATGCTTACACAAAGAGTATTAAGAAGGGAAACATATTTCAGAGTATTTTAATACAAGGCTTAACTTGTGTGTGTTTTAAACTAGTTCTTAACACAGATGTAATTTACCAAAATCCTACTGGTTCAAAACCAGACTATACAGACAAATGGGAGCAACTGCTAATGCCTGAACATATCTACCCCATGAATAAAGATTGGGTGATCTTGGGCTGGTGATGATTCCTCACAATCCTTTATCTGGTAGGCTTGTTGAACGGTAAAAGTGGGCAGGGAAACTACAAACATCATCACGAGCCGTTTGGAGGAAAGGTGGGAAATAAAACAGCGTAAGAGCTGTGTGAGATGATTATGCGTACTGAGAAAATTCATTTAGAGTGTAATTTTCTAAGAGATGAAAAACAAACATGTTAAATCTTTCAAAGGTGATAGAAGAATTTGAAGTCATGAAGGCATTAAGTTTGGGGGGGGGAACCTGCATCTGTCATAAATTAAAATTTAGCAAGCTTTCTTATCAGATATCCGACATATTTCATCACACATTGTTTTCACAGCTGTGTGTTTCAGCTTCACCTATCTGTGCTCTCCACATTGCATGGGTGTGGCATTTTAATCTAGTTTATTTATATTTTCCTAACTTCTTATCTCCACTGAAGTTAAATATATCTAATAGAACAGAGCTAATAACCTTTCATTGTTCTCTTGTAGAACACACTAACCGTGTGTGTGTGTGTGTGTGTGTGTGTGTGTGTGTGTGTGTGTGTGTG